>RSEH01000269.1:0-63365 GCA_006503475.1 Stentor roeselii
TTAGCGTTATCTAATAATTGCGATTTAGCTATAAGTGGATCATTTGATAAATCAGTGATTTTATGGGACTTAAGAAACCAATGCTTAAGAAATAAATACTTAGGGCATACAGGGGTTGTTTATTGCGTTATGTTTAGCCATGATGAAAATTTGATTATTTCAGGAAGTAGAGAAAGTGAAATTTTTTTCTGGAGTATTGAATCTAATCTATGCATAAAAAAATTAAGAACTAAAGATAGGATTTTTTCTGGATTTTTGTTTTCTCAAAATGAGTTGATATCAGCAACAAGCATTTGGATTGAAAAGTTAAATTTTCTGATATACATAGAAATATAATCTTATAAAAATAATCAAGTTTTCTGATTATCTATCAACACTTTGATTATAAAATTTTAAATATGATTTTTTTAGTCAAGTTTTTTTATTTAATGGCTTAGACTATAAATTTTAATTTCTTTTAACGATCTCTGATAAGCATCTATAAATTTAACATGAGAATTAGAGATATTAGTTAAAAGTTGATTAAATAGTTAAGTATTCCAGAATATTATTATGCTTGAGTCTCAATTTATTCAGTTTCATATCATTCTCAGTGAAAGTGAATTAAACATTTATCAATTATTTTATGAATGATGAAGTTTCAAAAACAATTATTGGGTGTCGGCCATTAATGGACCTTCAGAATTAATGTTAGATGAAATCTCAGAAAATTCTCGAACACCTAGTCAAATAATTTAAGATCTTTGAATTAGTTAATGAATTCTGAAGTAAATATGTAAGGTATCATGGTTTTAGTTAAATTTGTTGTCTTATAACATATTTGAAACTTAATATACAATGTGTTTACAAATACTTCAAAGTATGGCTATTGATCATTGAAAAAAAAGAATCTAATAAGTTGATCTGATGATTTTGAGGTGCCTTCGTAGTTTTGAACAATTAGTAAATTTAGAAAAATATCTTAAGATCTAAACTTTGGGGATGCATCTTATGCCATTCATTTCTAGACCATTCTGCATCAGATCTATTTAGTGATTATCCATTTTATTAATTAAGATTAAATTCTTAGGAATCCTTGGATTCTTGATCATAACTGACCCAGATGCTCAGGTCTAAGTTAAAAGATTTTTAAAATTCTCAAATTTACCTGATAAAGGAATATAATCATTTAATCATTTTTTTTTCTTTACTTACAATTAATAATAGTCGCTTAGGTGAACTATAAATTCAAAAGTTGTTGATCTGTGAAATCTTTTATAAATAAATTTTCCAAATATTTTTTAATCTGAGTCTAATATCGTGTTCATTCACACTTTCTTAATTTTCGCTTAAAACTGACCAAAATGATTATATGTTTTGAGTATGTGCATTATTATCTAAATGATTCATAAAGTTTTTAGAATGATTTACCTTTGTGTAATCATCAAACAGCATTTCAGGGAATATCCTTCAAATTTCCATATGCTTTCCATGAATCACTAGAAATCGCAATACCTGGCTTTATTCTCATTTTAATAACTTAAAGTAAAGTTTTTCTACTTCTATCACTTACAAATTCAATTAATGCTCATATTATTAACTCTTATGATCCCAAATCCTGACACCTTTACTCAATCAATTCAAGCTCATGATCAAACAATTCGAACTATTGCATCAACAAAAAATAAGAAATTTATAATTTCAGGTTCTTCTGATAAATCTGTAAAAATCTGGCATTCTGATTCTTTATCAGTGTATGCAACCCTTCTACACCATCAGAAATTAGTTTGGTCAGTTACAGTAACCCCAGACGATAAAAGCATTCTTTCTGGCTCTCAAGATAAAACAATTATTTTATGGAGTATCGAATCGAAGTCAAAAGTCTATCAATTCACCCACCACAGCGATGTTGTCTTTGGAGTTAAATGTGTGAATGATCAAATAATCTCAGTTTCTAGAGATTCAAGAATCGGCATTTCGAAACTCTCTTCAAAACAATTCAATCGCTTTTTGAGCTTGAAACCGTTTACAGTAGGATCTGAAGTTATAAAAGATAGCTTGGTTGTGTTTGGATGCTTAAATGAAGTTGTAATTTGTGACATAAATCAAACCAACAATGAAAAAACTCTAGTGGGTCATTCTGGTAAAGTATCTGCAATTGCTTTTTCGTCGAAATCCAACTTCTTGATCAGTTGTTGTTGGACTTCGACAAATAATTTGATTATTTGGGATCTTAAAACTTCCTCAATTTCAGCTAAGCTAAATGGACACACTGATTCAGTTTTTTGTGTTGATATCTCTTCTGACGACTCATGCGCTATTTCAGGAGATCGGAATTCTAAAGTGTTATACTGGAATTTAAAAAATTTTAGCCTAGATACTAAATTTACTGGTCATTCTGCACATGTATAATCAGTAAAGTTCACAAATAACAAAGCTTTTGCAGTTTCTGGTGGTTTAGATCGTAAAGTTATTATTTGGGATTTGGGCAGAAAGCTTCAACATGCATGTCTGAATGGACACAACTATCATATCTGGAAAGTATTGATCACAAGTGATGATAAATATGCAGTTTCTGGAGATCATTTTGAAGGAATTCGTGTTTGGGATATATCTGAGAAAAAACAAGTGCATTGGTTCAAGACTTTAGATGAATCAAGAGAATGGCTTGCAGCGAATAAGGATATTAAAGAAAGCATACTTAAATTTTTAAGTTAGAAATAGATAAATAATTTAGAAATAAATATTAAATACTTTGAATGAACCTGCGGAATATAAACTCTGCTGTCAAAAGATTCACAAATACAATGATTATTATTCATATCTAATCAAGAATATGAACATTGAAGAACTTTTAGTGTATATCTTTAATTAATTTAAAAATTTTGTGACTCCATTAAAGTGAAAAATTCCCTGGGCTCTTCAAGTGCTGAATCCTAATAACATAAGCATTCTTGGGCGCTTTGTTTTCAAATTTTCTCTAAAGTAAGCCATATGCGATTGATTAATTTTAAAAATTTTTGAGGGGTCTAAGTTCATGAAAAATAAACCTGCAAGTTTAAATTATTACAATTTATTGATTTTTCAACTTACTGAATTTATAAACCTTAAGATGAAATTCTTTATTATATTTAAAATGATCATTAAAAATTAACTCATAACCATTATTCCAAAAAATCTCAATTGATTGGAATAATTAAGTCTGAATTGTGCTGATATAAAATCTCAATAAAATAAAAAATTATTGACTTGGAAGATCTGTTCAAACCCGTAAGCGTTTTTAATAAACTTTTATTTTTGTTAGTTACGCAGAAACTATCAGTATTTTATAAAATACCATATCAAGCAAAGATAAATACGAAATAATTGGCAAATCCTTTGTTTTTCAATCATATTATTATTTCAAATAATGAATTTGAATCATTAGAGCCCGAAATGAGTCTGATAATCTTTGAAGAATATAAAAGAACTGAAACACCATTAGTGTGACCTCTGAGTAAATATCTATGTTTTTCTGGTAAATAAGTTCCAACTCCCTGAATAGTATTTTGGGTGGAAACTTCATAATTAGTGAATCTTTTTGAATAATCTTTAGTGTCAATCAGTATAAAGCTTGAGTCTTTCGCAACTTGAATTGTATTGATAAAAATAAGATTAATTGAAGCAGTAGTTTCTTTCCTTTTCTTCCTGCTGATAATTAGTATCATAGGAAAAAAATGACCTTTCTTCGAACCTTCCTTAAGTTTTAGAATTTTTATTTTATTATCATTTGAAGTAGAAATCAGGAATTCGCTATCAGATATACTTAAAAATGAAGATACATGACTAGAATGGGCATAGAAATTATAATATTCGGTTATTTTTTTGAACAGCAAGACACTCACATATCCTTCTGAAGTTGAAAAGACCAGAAAAGTATCCTTGTCAGTCAGGATCATCTTTGTTATTTGGCCGGTTTTTGATCTATGAGTTGATATTGGTTAGCTATTATATTCAATATTCCATATTTTTATGTAACCATTTGGTGATGCTGATAAAAACTTGAATTATCTCACCTAAAAGTGACAGATTTTACATCTAAAGTGAACCCGATGAACACCATATTCTTAAATTAATTTTTCTTTCCGTCATCAGCAGGGTTTTGGTCCTTGTTATCGATTTTTTCTAAATTTTCCATGTTTATCCTCCTTTATTTCATTTAGATTATAAAGTTTAACTGTAGAATCATCAGATGCCGAAATTAAGAATTGATTATCATTACTGATAATTAATTTGTTTATATGTTTGTAATTTTTAATCAACTATCTCTATTTCCCATTCTTTGTTTTTAATCTATCCTGAAAAGCACTTTTTTACTTGTTTCACAATAGAGGTATTTTTAATTGTTTTTTTTTACCATATCATTAATTTTGCCAAGTTTGTATCGTTTTTTGCAGTAATGTTTTTATTACCTGTTGAGTATCTCTTGGAGAAGAAATCGGGGCGAATTTCTAGAATAATATTTTAACAGATTTTCATAAGGAAGTTGGCTGGCTTCATCTTTTTCAATAATTACAACATGAACCTCTCCATAGGAACTTCCACTGTACGTAAGGTTGCCATCATTGTTTAATGCAAGTGCTGTAATGATATTTTTCTTAAGGAATTTTTTTTGCGACTCAGTTTTTTTATCTATTTCAAAATGTATGGATGAACTACTCTTGATTTCTTCTAGTCTCCATATATGTTCACTACTGCCAAGATTAATTCCCGCATTTTGAGTTCTCCATAAATTAAAATTCAAGTTTTGGTTCTTGGCATTTAGATTTTCAATTTTCTTATTTTTCTCTGGCTCATTCTGTTCCACATCTTCGTTGTCATCTTTCAAGATGTTCTCTTTATCAGAGTCGGCCTTTTGAATCTATGGTTCGGATATATTACTTTACGAGATTGACTTCTTAAATAAGCTAATTACAAGAGATTATTGGCTAAGATAATTGAAGAAGCTAGATGTACTCACGATTGATAAATTTTTAATTATTAATGGATTTCTTTGATTTTAGAAAATTTTAGAATTCAGAAACTTGAAAGAAAGATTTACAACTCTCAAACTCGGATTTTAGTGAAGTATGAGGAGAAAAAAAATTAGGAGGTTAAATAATGAGTGACTCTCGCTACAGGAGACTAGCCTGGATAGATTGCATTGATTAAAATGTATTAAATTTTAAAAGTGGGTTCATCAAATTGTAGAAATTTTTAATAAAGAAATTTTCTTAAAGATCTTAAAGGTTTGTAAAGGTCTGATGTAATCATCATTCAAGTTCATGCAAAAATGATTCAGTCTGGATTTTGAATTGTCTTTTAGAGAAAGGTTGAGGGTTTTAGAACATAATATGTATTTTCTCATTTAACTCTTGTAATTCGATACTTTGAAGGATTAAGATTTAGGGATTTGATTATAATCTATAAAAATTTCTTAATATGATTACCTGGTTTGAATTATTCCTGGGTGCTAGAAAAGATTTATGAATATCAACCAATATAAAACTATAAAACTCCAACATCGTTAATTAAATCACTAAAAATTTTCAATAACCTTTCACTATACTCTTTAAGATCAACATCTAAATAATCTTGCTTTTTTTAATCATTTTCTTAAAAATCATCTTAATCCTCTTTCAAAACCCAAACTCCTTCCAAATCCCAATAATGCTAATTTCATAATTCTCAAAAACTCCTTCAACGACATATCTAGAATCAATCTTAATCCCAGGTTCATAAAAGCAAATCATGATGGAATATCCAGTAACTTCAAAACTGTTAAAAAATTTAAAATCAAATTCAATTTTGCTGATAGTTTCAAAGCATTGACTCGAGCCGATGTTAATCATCAGGCGACTATTAACCAACTCTGAGTAATCAAAAATTTTTCCATATCTCGAGGAATTCAATTCAAAACTAGTCTCCCGTATTTCATTTCAATCATTTATTTGAAATCTTAAAGCTTTTCCAGCGTTTCTGACAGTATTTTCCATGATTATGAAGTCAGCCTTTACATGATCTACTCCGAAAAGAGCGAAGATTATAACTAAAAAACTATTTTTTTTACTTTATTTTTTATTGCTCCGAATGGTTTAAAAAGAAGTTTCTTTCACTGCAGTTGATTGATTCAATTACAAATTTTGTATCACTTGTGAAAAATACTAGAAACTCTTGAAAATTTTTATGATTTTGTTTGATTCTGACAAGTTTTGCAAGATTTTATTGTAAAGTGAATGAACTGAGTGAAAATTAAAGAAAAAAAGAAATTGGAACTCGAGGTCTTGTCTTATCTCCTCGAATAAAGAAGTAAGGTGTTGATTAAGCAGAGACAAGGAATATAACCTTATTGTCGATTAGTTTCGATATTTAATGAAGGCCGAGCTCTTGGGAAAGGGTTTGGAGTTCTTTTTACTGAAAATATATTCATCGTAATCGCCTTCGTGCTCTACTTGGATAGTTTGAGGATCCAGGAAAAATCTTAGATACATCATTATCAGCAACTGAGTTAGTGACTCTTCTGAGATGTCTTCAAATTCTCAATTGATTGAGACTTAAAAAACTTTCTAATGATTCTTCCTGAATTTAGTTGTTTTTTAGTTTCTTTTACAGGTGATCATTAACTTTAATTTCCATTTTAACTCTTGAAAAAGTCTTTTGTTCCATAGTCGACTGATTCCAGTAACAACTCCAGTTGCAGCTTTAATAAAAATAGAAGTGATTTCCATTTCAAATTGATTCCGATCATATACGCTCGTGGGTTTATATAAATCGGACCAAATCCAAAAACCAGTAGAAAAAACCATGAATAATGAATAAAAAAGGGCAAAAACAAAGTATCTGTAAGTCATTTTCGATTTATTTCTCTTGATAAGACAGATAATACAAAATAAAAGTAAAATGAGTATCATTGAAATAAATCCATTAGTTATATTGAGGATGTCTTTCTTCAATGAAGGCTCCAAAAGAATGCATCCTAGAGAATAATAGTTAAAGACGTAATCTTGTTGATCAATGTACGCATATAATATTAGCACTATCATAATTGATACTGAAATCGCAAAGGTATAATAAAACAATATTCTCTTATTTTTCTGATAATATTTTCTATTTGTCAATCTAAAAATTATTTCGATACACATACACATAATGCATAGTGGTGAAAATAATGAAAAGAAAACATTTACTTGCCATGAGGATTGACACAAATTATTAGCAATTTTGTTAATGTGGATTGAGTTTACCTTTTTTTTAAAGTTTGTATTTAGTATTTGTGGTACAGTAAACAAGAAATAAGAGTCTATAATAATTTGACCGAGCAGATTAGAAAAAATTAGGATACCTGGAGACTGTATTAGTTTTGGGATTATTATATGAATCACTAGCACAATAGTTAATGTTATAGTAGAAAGTGACATAAAAATAGCAGTTATCAAGTAAAGAACGGAATATTCGTCTACCATTTATATGTATATAATTTATAGACCTAATAGAACTATGATCTTAATACTTTCTTTTGACTATCAATAATGAATCTGGTTTATTCAGAATTTGCAGGTTCATAATCAAAGAAAGAAAGTTTTACTTGCTTTCAAAAACCAGACCTTCTTGATTTGTGGAAATGAAATACTGAAAAAATCAAAAACCACCAAAACATTGGAGAATAAGTTTAATGATTCACTTATTGAGTGATGGATACATCCATAACTATGCAGTTAAGGAAGGTAAATTTATTTTTCTAATGTAGATAAAATTTGGAGCTTAATTCTGCATTCAAAAAATTAAGCTGATTAAATCAATCAAATCCGAATATATAAATATTACTGATTCTTCTTCTCCATGTCTAAAACCAAAAATTATATGAGAGCTAAATTGAAATAATTTATCATATTAATGCTTTAAAAAAAATCTTTTAATAGTACTTCATTCAAGTTCTAAAAATCACAAATAATCAAGCATTAACTTATTTTAAAAACTTATCCTTGATAATAACCTTCATGTCCTTTGAAAACCTTAATCTAACTCAAAGCTTATAAATTTTAACCAATATTAGTAAATATTAAATTTTCACCAAATTTGAGACAATCTGCTTTGTTAGTTTTTTATTCTCTGAACTATTGATATAATTCCTGAAATTATCAATTCAGTTGATATAGTCAAAAAAAATTATTTTTAATAGAAAGGTCATTTTCCTGGATAAATTTTCAGTCTTTCTTTAAGTTTTGCATAAATTCAAGAGAATTATTTTTAAGGTTTTATAGATATGGTCCTAAATATTAGTCTTAGATCAATTGATCTTAATACAAATAATTGCTCCTTTATATGTTTTATGCACTAAATAAAGAAATATGAAAAATTTTAATTTTTAAAGACCTCCTTCTCCAAACTTAATGTTGAAATTATTAACTTTTATATATTAGAAATACCTTGAAGTATCTGAATCAAACGAATCTTGAATTAATTCATCAATGTTTGATAGTAATAATAATTGTTAAAACTAATTCATATATCATCTCGAAGTCATTTACTTTTAATAATTATCATAGAGAAAAAGTAAAACACTGATCAAAAATATGTAATATTTATTCTTGGCTGGATATATATAAATTCAATAGGTTCAATTTAAATTAATTTAAGAATTTATAATTAACCAAAGACTTATTTCAACTACCTACAAATTTATCTATTATTTTTAGTTTCTATCGCTTTCAGTAGTATAATTAGCAGCAGTATAACCTGAATTGTCCCCACTCGAGCAGCAAATTATAATAAATACACCAAAAATTGTCCTTGAAAATGAAACTAGTAGAATTATTGATTTTATTGCTGAATTAAATTTACTGAAATAGAAATAAACGGCTATGAAAACAAATACTGCGATAAATAAAATTTCATAAAACTGAATAATAAAATAAACAAGTATGAACAAAAAAGAAGTTGCAAAAACAAACTTGGTTTTTACAATAATTGATAATAAGGCCCCATTAATAGCCCAAAGAAAAAATGCTGCTGCACCTGCAATAGGATTTATGATCGATAATATCCATTTGAAGCAACACTTTTGCAAGAAAAAAATAATGAAAAATAATATAACTCCATTAAATAGTGCGAATCCAGCAAGAATATATATAAAACCATTCATATTTAAATATATCTGGCCTTTTCCTTCAACACAATCATTAAATTTAAAGTTTGATATAGGATAGCACATAACACACACAGAAATTTTATAAAAAGGGAGATATACTGTTGATGTAGCCCTTAAAGTTTTTCTTAATGTCACAATGCTTTCCTTATTATTACGGCATTCAATAATTAAATCTAATAAATCAACGAATAAATTCATCGATATTAAAACAAAAAATAAACAATAGGCAATAGTTACTATGTATATACTTTTACTATTTAAAAAATCCACCATTTCTTCTGCATATGAAGTATAATTTCCACAGTCCATAACTACACCAACTTTAACTACAGTTAAATATTTAAAATCATCGGTTCGGTTTGATATCTCCAAGACTCTATATTCAGGTTTATTTAAAAAAGATTGAATTTCGGGTGATGCATTGATGCCAAATAAAATTGCTTCTAAAATGGTTATAGATATTGAATATAGTATAAATAAAAAGTATATTGATTTCGGTAGTTTTATTCTCGAAATAATTTCAGAAAATGATCTCAGTTTTTTCTCATAACTAATGATACAAGAAATACAGCAATTTTTTGAACCTTCTAGTTTGGATTCTTGTATTCCCATTTTATAAAATTGAAATTTATTGTATTAAATAGCTTATTTTAATATATATTTTGATCTCAATTTAGATAAAATATTTATCTATCTCTAATTATCGTATATATCAATTATATTTTGGAAACTGAAGTAGGATTGATTGAGTTATTGTATTTGAGTTTAGTCTACAGAAATGCAAAAAATATGGAAACCAAGTCTAGTTATTTTTACTTAAAATACAATAAATTTCATTGATACTAAGGGGATTCTATCTAATTTGATTCTAAATATCAATAAAAAAACAATAATTTTCCTAATTATCTTATTTAGGCATTTAAATTGTGGTTAACTGTTTACAAGTCTAAAATAGATTAGAATGCTTAAGTGATAGGAACTTATACTAAAAAAAGATGAATAAAGTCCAAAAATTTGGAACAAAGTTCTATAGGCATCTGATGAGCAATTAAAATTTTTCATGATGATAAAATAAATAGCTGGACTACTTTTGTATATTGAATCTATCAGTTTATCTACTAAAAACATTTCGATAACTTATCAATAAACTATGAATTTTTCAATAGAAACATAAAATACTTAAACTTCAAACCGAAATCAAGAATTCTACTAAACTTTAAAATATAATGGCTTTTAATCCCATAATGAATCAAGGAACTCCTCTTCTGTTAGATAGAGAAACAAAAGTGATTGAATTAAAGAATGTTTTTTCGACTTTAGAATTAAGCGGTTACCCCCCGATCTCCCGAGACGAAGGGTCTCTAACTCTAACAAACGCTCGAATAATATTTATCAATAAACAAGAACTTCTCTGGTATAAAAACTTCGCCCTTCACCTAGACCTGATCTCAGATGAGTCATTTTTTGACACAGACGGAAAGATATTCTTCCAAGGTTCAATATCTCCCTATTCCGATTTAATGCCAAGTCACGGAAAATTCATCATCGAGTTAAACCGTGAAGAAAGCTATCACTTCAAAGGCAAATTTCTGAACTTCATGAGACAAATAAAAATAGCGAAAAATAGATCATCTCAAAACATCATCGAAGGAAATCAAGCCTTTGTCGACCCTTACAACCCTGACATCCTTCAAGTTCCTGAAAAGCCTGAAAGATCAGATGAAACTTAATATTTATATCTACTAATT
Source organism: Stentor roeselii (assembly GCA_006503475.1). Taxonomy (NCBI): domain Eukaryota; phylum Ciliophora; class Heterotrichea; order Heterotrichida; family Stentoridae; genus Stentor; species Stentor roeselii. The sequence goes on from RSEH01000269.1 coordinate 10,894, forward strand.
CAGAGTTTGTCTTAAAATCCGTCTTCCCATCACAGAGCTGGTCCTTGCTTCTCTTCCAGACTCGACATAGTCTCTGCTCTTCGGAGTCCTGTGATGTTTTCTTAAATTTTCAAAATGTTCATCTCTAAAGGCGCTGTCAAGCAGATGTGAATAACCTTCACTGAATTCTTGACTTCTTTTGTCATGTTCTCCAAGTTTCTTCAAGATTTCTACAGTGTACATGCCTTCAGGAGTGTCTTTTCCTCGACTTAACCTGTCACTGAGCACGAATTCTTTTGGATACTTCAGATTTTCAATCATTTTTCCTAATAAGTTGAAACTTTTAATGCGAGAATTTTCTTCTGACCGAAGTCGTGCTTCTAAAGTAAAGAGTCTTGCTTCCTGGGCATTCATTCCAGTCATATCAGTGACGTTAACAGGCAGCCAGTTCAGCTTGCTTTGAATTTCTTTGAAAGATTCTTCATTTTCTTTCTTCATCACAGTGACAAGTTCATTAAACTCTTTCATATTTTTCGAAATTTCTGCTTTTAGCTTGTCTTCTGAGTCTTTCGCTGACTGTGAAAGAGAATTTTTTAGTTCAGAAATTTCATTTTTGAAGTCTTGAATTAAACCTTCAGAGATTTTCGCTGATGCGACATGAGAACTTTTTTTCACTGGCTGGACTTTTTCCACTGAGACTTGTTTTTGTGTTTTTTTTGATTCTTCGATCAGCGACTTGAGACTTTCATTGAAGTTGAACTCGACTTGAGTGATGATTTCTCGGATACTGTTGAATTCGTTTTCGATGTTAGGAAAGTTGCTGTTTGTATTGCCCAGGTCCTTCTGGATATCAGAGAGGTTAGCGTAAACACCGTTGAACTTCGCATCGACTTTTTTCAGAGCGGCTTTGTTGTTTTTGTCGTTGTCATCTAGAATTATGTTCAGTTCTTGTATCTTGCTTTCGTTTGTCTCTGTGAATTCAGAGAGTTCTGTGTACTTCACTTGGAACGAGTTAAGATTTTTCTGCATAATTTCCATCGAATTATTCAGCACCTCGATTGACTCGTTCACTTTTTTTATTCTATCAATGAGTCGATTTTCAGTTTCACTGATGATGTTTTTCAAATTCCTGTTTTTTTATTACTGTGAAGTTTCTTTGATTTCAAAGTTAACTCCTTTTATTTCTGGCATTAACATGCTTTCTTTTATTTCACTTTTTACCTTTGCCCTCATTTCAGCGACTGCGTCGCTGATTTTGTTGTTGATTTCAAGAATGGTTGGAAGAGAACTTGTGTACTTACGGGTGTGAAAGATCTGCTCTTCCAAGTACCCGATTTTACTGTCGTTGTTTTTCTGTTTATAGTCCAAGTCGACCAAAAGATTTGACTTGAACTTGGCAACGTCTGATGAAATACTTGTATTGACGTTTTCCATCATGATCATTGAGTCTTCTTGGTACTTGGCAAAAGTGGTTTTGATGTAAGATAACTCTTTTCCTATTTTTCGCATTTCTTCGTTTACGTTGGCTTGCTGGGTGTAGATAACTGTTGAAAATTCGTGAATCTTTGTCGTATTTTCTATCGCTATGTCTTTCAACACTGTCAAACTGTCAATGATCGGCCTTGGAATGTTCAGCCACTCTGAAGGGTCGATGCTGTTCAGGCCGTGGTAAAGATCTGGGGATTGAGCTTCAGACATTTTCAATGATTCAGAAGAAAATTTTGGTTTAATGATGAAATTGATAATCGTAGAGATTCTTTAAATCTATTCAGAATCGACAGAATTTCAACAATTCATGAATTTTTATTTATTGATCTGAGTGATTAAGATTCTAAGTAATTATTAACTAAGGCTCTTCTGGATTCCTCAGGTTCGCATCAGAAATAATGTCGTAACTTGAACTGCAGCTATAACTAGCTTCTGCATCTCGAGGCGTTGGTCCAGAAGTAACAAGGATTTCACTTCTTTTTTTATTTTCAACTCGAGCAATTTCTTCTTTTGGTTGTGAGATTTTGATGAAAGATGAAAGAATCAGCGCATAAAGAATCTCAAGCGTTGCAATATCGAAAAGTAAGAAAATAAGCCAGTTAGTTATCCAGTATTCAGTCCAAGCCTTGCAATAATAAACAGTCATCACAATGATTCCTACGAAAGAGCCAAGAATGAAGAAAAGGCAAACTGGAAGAGTGATATAATGATATTTCTTACCTTCTAACATGTAACCATTCAGTAAAAAGATGGGTATCGTGAAGGCCTGAGTCAAAGCCCAGCCCGCAGCTCCTCTTCGAAGCTGTCTTCCGTAAAAGTTGCTGAAAGAATTATCACTGTCATCATTCGTTTCATCCCAGTGATAATGAAAAGCTCCGATAAGGGCAAGCATCAGTAATTCAGTTGTTAATATTTGGATGATAATCACAGATCTTCTCATCATGTTTTGTTTGAAGAACAAAGAAGTGAGAGGGTAAAGAAGTAGGAATGAGTTGACATTCGGATTTCGCGTTACTTCTCGATCAGCTAGTTTCAATATTAACCCACAAAATAGTATCATGAAGATTAAAACTGACATTGTTGCTACTGGCCCTGCTCCAACTTTACAATCATCGTCATCATCACCATTAGATTCTTCTATAGAGAAGGAAGACAAGTGCTCTGTGATCAGAGTGATATTTTCTCCGTCATTTTCTCCTATTCTGCAACCTGCAGAGTCCCAAGTGTTGTTACCTACCAAATAAACACATTTATAAGACTTGCTTGTATCATAAGTCCCTTTAATCCTGATTTCAATTCCTTCTTTTGACTTGATTTTCACATCATTTTCTTCATCTAACCCAAAAAGTTCTAAACCGTTTTTATTATTTCCAGTTTTTTTGAAAGTGACTTCGAAAATTTCTCTTTGGTCTGAATAAGAAGAAACAGTGATGTCATAAATCGAGTAAGTTTCAGCAGCTGAAGTTCCGTTTTCATCAGAGTTCTGTTCGTAAAGATCTACAGGAAACTTCACAGACATTTTACTTCCTGCTGAAAATTCACCTTCTGTTAACTTGCTGCTGTCTGTTCTAGTCCTTGAGTAGTTGTTTTCAGTACTTCCTATTGTTTTGTAAGCACTTCCTTTCAAAGCGTATTTTCCGTACAAGTTAAGATATTCGGAGATAGTTTCAGCGTCATAAGCAGGCATCATATATGAGAAGATTGTTGTTATATCTGAAAATATTTGCTGGGTGATTTGTTGGCCATATTTTAATATCATGGTATTCATGAATTCAGTAGTATTGATCTTCATTTCAATGCTGATATCAGCACCTGAAATTATACTGTTTTCAACAAGTTTTTTCAAGGTGTTGATCAGACTGTCAAAAGTCGGGTCATCCAATTCACTAGACCCAAAGTAACTTACAAGTTTTTCAAATAAAAATTGATAATCTGTGTTATTTTGCACACTTTTCGAATAGTAAACAATGGCTGAAGGAGTTTCATCAATGTCTTCTACATCTTTATTATAATCAGTTGGAATATAAAGCAATCTTGAATTTGGTAAAATTTCTCGAGTGCCAAAACTGCATGACAAGTCAAAATCGCAAACTCTGTAAGCTGCGGTATCGAAACCATCAGGCAGTCTCAGTTTGAAACTAGAAGAAAAGACTGGCCTTGTTAGCCAAAGATAAATTCCTTGGGTGTAAAGTCCGAACTGATAAATAAGGATGGAATCACTGTCGACATCATAGCATCTATTCGCTGAAAATACATATTTTCCGTTATCGTTCTGGGTAACTTCAAAGCTATCACATATCGGAGGCGCATTCACATATAAAGAAACTGAGGCCGTTGTGGCAGATTCATCATCATCTCCAGAAGCCTTCAAAGCAAGTCCAATAGTATATGATCCTCCTTCAGTTAAAGTAAATTCTTCGAAGTACAAGTAACCCTGACTCGTGTCAAGCCCGTTAACTGAAGGACTGACAGTCCATTTGATTTCAGGAATCCCATCGATTTCCCAAGTGGGCTTTAATAGTAAAGGTCGGGCGTTATTGAGACTACCAGTGACACTAGGCATGAATATTTTCCCTTTGATTTTTCCATTGATATATAAAAGAACTTCAGCAGTTCCTGACTTTTCAGGAGTAGTTCTTTTGACAGTGACTATAAAGTTGTAGTATGATCCACTTTTGAGATTGGCGCTTAAAACTTCAAGGTTTTCTGATTTTTCTTGTCCTAGAAGAGCATTTCCATCAACTCCTTTGCAATCAGAAGCACCTTCCTTGCACGACCACGAGTAAGAAAATTCACTGAAAGTTAGATCATCAGGGTCACTTGCAATGACACTCAGTTCTAAGTCAAATTTATCAGAAACACTTCCAGGAGCTCTACTCAATGTTACCTGTAAAGGACTTGACTCAGTTAAAACATTAATCGAAGCACTTCCTGTAATTCCTTTCGCTGAAGTAGCCAAAACACTTAAGGTGTAAATTTTTCCTGCCTCCAAAGTCCCTGACTTCAAAAATAGAAGATTAGGATAAAGAGTAGATAATTGATTAAGCAAATCACTATTTTCTTTCCCATCGACTAATATTTTCCAAGTGTAAATAAATCCATTTTCTCCACAAGTATCAGTGATTTCAGCTTTAATAGGCAAAAACTGCGAAACTTTGTAGTTCACTGATGTTCCAAGAGGAAAGGCAACTGTTAGAGTCTTTTCACTTTTCAGCTCGATTGTCACTTTTAAGGAACTTGAAGTGTTGAAATCTTTGTTTGTTATTGTGAGGGAAAGATCGAAAGTAGAAAGGGTACTGGGAAAATTGTTTAGGTTTAGAGAAAGTGAACTTTGAGTTGTGTTTACAATTAAGACGTTTACTGATGCTTCTGTGGAAGACCAGGAATAAGAATATCTTTCGTTGAAAATAGTTGTGTAGACCTTTAGTTCAGTTGATCCGCATGATGTTGAGAATGTTGAAGGTGCGAAAATGTTTATTGGAGGGACTGGCTTACTGAACTTCAAACTCACTGGTAATGATAGCTCATTAATATTTTGATTGCATGATCCTTCTGGTGATTTCTGGACTGAACTTGGGTCTATGGTCATAGTGAACTCCACAGCATTAATGATGGACTTGAAGTTAAGAGATAGATTGCGATTCGAAATCCATTGTCCACTATCAAAACTAGCTTCATACTCTTTGGGAATAGAAAAAATTGTGAGCCATTTACTTGCTTCATTGAGCATTTGAATGTTGGCCGGAGTGAGGAATTCAACAATAATTCGTTTGAAATCCGACCCAAAATAACTATTAATTTCGCTTGGCTTATAGAAATACCCACAAGTTGTGCAAAAGTTGTTTTCAGACTTGAACCCTTTGTTGCATTCACAAACTTTTGTGTCATTATTGAACAAACTGTTCAGAGCACAATTGCAGACTCCAGTTTCGTTCATTCTCGAGTTATTTACACAAGTGAAACAGTTGGTCGCGTTATACTCTATGAAGCACTTGTCATCTTGAATGGCTTTTGCACTAATCACATCAAAAACAATTGTTGTATTAACTGGGTAGTTCAAAGCACTGAAATAACATGAAAATTTTTTGATTGAAGTGAAATATAAGAAGAATGTCATTTTACCAGTTTTGCTTATTATTGAATTGTTGAATAATATGGTCCCGGTGTCACATGTTACACTTACGGTAGTTTCGTTTTTGTATAGAGAGGAAGAGTAGCCATAAAGCTCAATCGGGAATTGATATAGTCTATAAGAGTTAAGACTACTGATAAGACTTGAATTATAAGAAATCCTTTCAAGATTTTCAACTATTGTCAGTTTTTTTGTAAAAGTTGAATTCAAATTCAAGTTATTTGCTGTAAAGTCAAAAGTACCAAGTGTCTTGAAAGGTGTTAATAAAGTCCCTGTTCCATTCGAAATAGAAAGTGCGAGAGTGATAGAACTGGCTGATGATTTCGCGTTGATAGTAATCGAATATTTATCTATGATGCTGCCGTTCAAACCACTGGGTCCTTCCACTTTTCCTGTGAAGCCTAAAATCTGTGAGTTATTAACAAAGCTCAAATTATCAAAAGACGTGTTCATAGTTAATGTATTTTTATATCCATTTACCGAAATGGATTTAGAAGCTGTCAAGCCACTATCAGAAAATGTTAAGTTGTAACTTTCAGCTTTTTGTAAGTAAATAGTAATTTTACCGCTTGGGCCTATACCTGATGAATTTCCTGAAAATCCTAAATTTTTCGAGTCGGCTAATGTTACATTGACTGGCAAGATGTAAGGAAGGTTGTCGTCTCCTTCACATTTATAGGATAATTCAAGAGGGAAATCAACATGTTGTCCTGCAGGGGATGTGATTATTATATTCTTTACATAGTTTGAGATTTCATTTGTGGTAATCGAGTAATTTACTTCTTTCATTTCATCTTGAACTATGAATATAAATTTCCCTGATGATAATATTTGTAGGTTATCGAAAATGTATATTGAATTCTGGTTTGTTGTATAAAATTCAGAAGATAGACTTGTTGACATGATTGTTCCTGAATTTTTTGTATCGTTTACAGCCAAAAATTTAATCGTGAAATTTTGATTTGGCAAAGCAGTGCTCTGCTTGTAATAAGAACTAACACTGAGATTAAATGAGTCTCTACTTGTAGTTGCCTAAATAATTCTTACATTTTGTGAAAATGATAAGCTAAATTTCGATAAAACGTATGCTAATTTTGTAGAAGATTTTACGGAGGAAATACCCGCATTAATCGGAACTATAGAAAAGTAAAATTTACCAGTTGTATCAATCATCAAACTGGAAAAGTTGATATTTCCACCTTGCGAAGTTTGGTTTATTGAAATTTCTTCAAAATCGCTGCAAGGATATGAAGTTGAATCAACACAAATAGTGCTGATTTGAAATGTTACATTTTCCGCATTTGTTAATAAATCTATACAGCTGTCATTCGAATAAACTCCTGCCAAAACATCGAAATTTTCTCCTACTTTTATTGAATCAGGATATTCAGTTGCACAAAGAGTTGCTTGATCAGTTTTCATGAAAATTTGATCTGAAGAGATGCTTTGTAAAGAATTATCAGCATCTAATTGAATATAAAAATACTCAGCTTGTTGAGAGTAAAAAGTGAACGAAACACTTCCTGTGCTGTAGTTGAAATAATAATCATTAATTATAAGGCCAGTTGCATTAGAGTTTAGACTGTAATTATTTTCAAGAATAAACGCGTTGTCATCAGTTCCGATGACATTATAATTAACAGTAATATTATTGAAAGTGATGCTGTCTATCAAATCGCTAGAAGTTATATTTTTTATTTTATTTTTCACCAAAAAGTAAGAAGTGAGTTTTGCCTCAACATCTTGAGTAGCTGAAACATTTATCGCAAAATTTCCGTAAGATAAAATCCTCAAATCAGTGAACTTGACTGTTTGTCCTTCTTCAACTGTTTCACCATCAATTGAAATTCCTGAGTAAATATCAGATTCGTTGACAATTAAAGAAACCTGAAAATCATATGGACCATTGTAAAGTTCAATCAAGCCACTTTCATCTACTACTGAAACATTAAAACTAAACAAATCGTCACTGGTTTGAGGATAATTGAAATCTTCACCTTCAGAGATATTGAGAGCGATTCTGCTTTGATAGACATAAAAATCGCAAATTCCCTTCGTGAGTCCATTAGTTGAATCCGCAAATATGAAAATTGTTTTGTTTCCTGATGATTTAAAGTGTAAGTCAGTGAAATTCGGTCTTCCAGTCGAATCATTTAAAAGAAGATTTCCCATTAAAGATCCATCTTGAACTATCAATTCATATGACGTATTAAGAAGGAAACTTTGATTATCTTCTCCAATCGCATCGATCATCAAATCAAAATCAAAGAAACTAGAAAGATTCCTGGAAGTTGAACATGAAAAGTTCGTTAAATTGTTCGATATAATAAAATGATCAGTCAAACCAGAGTTCACAACAGAAGAGTTCGACTCTGCAAGAATTTTGAAATAACCAGAAGAAAGTATTGACAAATCTTCGAAGTCTACTGAGTAGTTTGTCAAAAGTTTAGAAGTCTGGCCAGAGAGAGTAAAACCTGACTGGTCAATATATTCTTGCACCTGTTGAAGGGATAAAGAGATGTTCAGGGTGATTGATTCGAACTTTTCTTCTGTTACTGGTTTATTATCTTTGTCGAGCAAACTTATCATCGCATTGAATTCAGATGAATCAACTGGCATCGGATTTAAAGTGATTTCCAGGATTTGATTAGAAATATTCAGGTGTAAAGAAGCGTTTGCAAAGATTTCGTCTGTTGAACAGTTGAACCATAGCGTGAGGCTACCGTTAAATTCACTGAAAAAGCGTACAGTTGTTGTTTTTCCTTCATATAAAGTAATTGAATCAGCTTTGGTGAGATTTTCATCAGACTCTATTGAACAGTTGCCGAGGAAACTAAAGTCATCATCGCCAAGTACATCAAAGGTGATGTTAAAGTACTCAAAAACAGTGAAACTTTCCTGTGATGCAGTAATTGTCAGGTTTTTCGGGTAGTTAGTGACGTTGAGGAAGTAATCACTCTGCCAAGTTTCAATAAAATCGCAGGAAGATTTAATTATCAAGTTGAAGTGACCACTTGACAACACGCTTACTTGATCAAATTCATAAAATCCATTAACCATTGAATTACTTTCCTCTCTTACAGTGATGACTTCTCCTGAATATTCAAAGTCTTCATCTTTCACAATCAGCAAGTCGAGAAGACAAGAATCTGGCACTGAATGACTAATGTTTTGTTCTTGTTCATTGTCCATTAACTGAACTGTGAGGTTAAACTCATCTCTGCTTGAAGTCACCCAGGATAATCCGGAAGACTTTTCTATTTCATAAGGAACAATCTTTATCTTCAGCCCAGTGATGAAAAGAGTATCGTTTAATTCTTTTGATTTAATTTCAATGTGATTTTCTCCCAGTTCCTCAATAAAGAAATCTTGATCAGCACAGTTTCCATTTTCATTTGAACAAAAAGTTGAATCACTGCTGTTGAGATTAACTATTTCTATTTCGCAATCCAGAAGAAAAGCGTTGTCATCATCTCCGATCAGAGATAAATTCAGACCTGGACTATACACCGTCATATTTTTCTGAAGATTCAAAAGCGACTTCAAGTGATTCGTGGAATTTATACTGATACTCGCAGGTTCGATGATATTTTTTAAAGAACTTGAAAGAAGAAGTTCGAAGTTACCTGAAGACAAAATTTGAAGTACGACTGAAGCTTCTCCATTTGAAGCGGATTTATTAAAACTGCCATTTATCATTTTTTCAGAGTCGAAAATCACTGTTTGTCCTGAGTGGTCTTCTGCAATCCCGACAAGTTGCAAGACAAGAGGATATGACCCATTTTCTCCAAAGTTTTTATTCTCAATGTTTCCCTGACTGTTTAAAATTGAAACCAAAGCTGTTAAGTTCGAATGTGAATCACTTGAGTTAGTTTCTGAGTTATTTTCATCAAGCAGGGTGAAATTGAAGGAAAGTTTGTTTGGAGTGATTTTTAGTTCATTTGAGAGAATACCTCCGCAAGATGTTATCAAGACGAATTCTTGAGTTGAATTCAAAAACAAGGTCAGGTTTTCTACACCGATTGAAGTGTTAAATCCAATGATTTCAGTTTCGTTCTGATCCTGGATAGTTCCTAAGCACTCATCCAAGTAATAATTATCATCATCTCCGAAAATTTCAATCATTATCTGGAAGTCAGTAAAAACATCGACTACATCACTCATCAACGTTAAATTCACTCTGCTGATATTATTGTTTATCGAAAATTCCTCTGAAGTATAATTTTCTAACCGCGAATCGCAATCACTGTAAAAGTGAAGTTCGAATAATCCTGAAGAAAGGATGAAATTGTCTGTAAAGTTAACACTTCCTTCAAAAATTGTACTTTGAAGAGTTCCGTTAATCACTTCTCCTGAGTAATTTTTAGAGTTGGAAAAAACGATAGTCACATTGCAGTTGTCAGTTATTCCGAAAGTGTCTTGAATTTCATTATCTTTATCGTAAACTAAAAATTCTAGATCAAGAGGAATGCTGCTGTTTTCAGGCTAAGTAAAAATTACTATTTTTAGTTTTGATGGCTTGAGGATCCATTTGTTAACTGTGAGACTGATTGGATCAGAGGATATATTGTCTGCCTTTGCTGAGATATTGAATGATCCTGTTTCGTTGATGAATGATTTTAAAGTGCAACTGCCTTGAAGAGGTGAGCAGGATTCATTGAAGTTCCCCAAGTCATCTGAAAATTCGATAGTCTTTTGAAGGATAAAAGCTTTTTGATCTACTCCTACAACCCAAGCAGTTAAATTAAAAGGCTGCTCGACACTGAGACTATCATCAGAAACAGTGAAATTTACAAACAAGATCTCGTTTTCAATTGTAAAACTTTCAGAATATCCTTCAAATATTTCAGGATAGGTGTTTAGTCCTTTTACCACAAAAGCAAAGTTACCTGAGGAAAGAACTGACAAGTTGGTGGTCCATATTCCAAAAGTTGTATTAAAAGTAATGTTTTCATATTCTAAATAGTTGAGTTCTTCATGATTATCAACAACAATTCCAGAATAATTGTTATCTAAAGGCACAAGTGAAATCATCAGTTCATAAGAGCCGTTGTTGTGCAAGCTTGACTCAATTTCACCCTCTGAATCTAAAACTTTTACAGTGAGATTAAAAACATCATCACTTCTCGAAGGCTGCTTAAATCTTACAACACCTGAAAACTCTAAACTCACATTCAGAGGTCTTAAAATAAATTGAAAAGACCCTTCAATTCCGTTACAATAAGCTGTAAGATGATTGATACTGGTATTCTTGAAATAATAGTCAAAAACAGCTTCTCCTTCAATAGCTAACTGATTCGGTAGCTGATTTCCAAGATTATCCACAATTTCAACCAGGCAATCTTCTGCATAGTAAAAGTCATCATCTCCAAGAACCGTGATATTAATAGTCGCATTTTTATAAACAGAAAGATCATCTGGGATCACTTCAATAAGAACTGTTTTTACCAGGTTTGTCAAAGGTCCTACGCTGACTGAATCGTTTTGCAGGTCTTCATGATTTACTTCAATTAAAAAGTAACCTGCTGAAAGGATTCGATTTTCCGAAGAGTTGAAAGACCCGTTGTCAGTTATTAAATAATTGAGATTTGGATTAAGACATTCGACATCCCAAGTGCAATTTATGCTTAGACTCAGGTTTAAAGCGTCGGCTAATGGAAGGAGATTGAAATTGTTGTCTAAGATTGTGATGTTGATGCTGAAAAAAGTGGAACTGTTGATTGGCTGAATAAATATTACTATCGGATCGAGATTTAAGTTTATTCTTGCTTGGGATATTGTTAGGTTTAACTGGTCTGAAGAGTAGTTCAATGAGTTGTTTGAAGTTGTGACGTTTAAAGTAATTTCTCCGGATTTTGTTGAGAATATTGTTTTTGTTAAAGTTTTATTGTTGGAATATGTCAAGGTTTCTTCTAGGGATGAAACTCCTTCGATTTCGTTGAATGAGAGGCTAGTTTCTCCAAGGAAAAGGTTTTCATCATCTCCAAATAATTGAACTGAGACTTCAAACGCTTGAAAATTCGTAATTGAAGTATTATCACAGAAGATTTTACTTCGCTTTACTTGATTCGCAATTGAAAAATCTTCACTGTTATTAGTGTTGAACAATAAATTAAAAAGACCTGAACCTTCCGCCTCCACCGTGAATATCCCTGAAGACAAAATCGTGAAGTTAGAAGTTGAGATCTTTCCGAAGTCACTTATAAAGATTCCGAAAGTTTCATCTATTTCGATTGAATCTTCATAATCGTATATCACGAGTCCTGAATAATTAGAATCTTGATTCTTTAATGAAAAAATTATTTCAGATCCATTTGAATTCGGTAAAAGCTCACCGTTCATATCTTGAATTTCTGCGGTGATCACGAAAATATCCAAAGAGTTGCTCGGCTGTATGAAATTTACGGTTGAATTCAAAAATATTGCTAAGGAAGCTTTTTCTATATTTAAATCTAGTGAAATTGATTCATATTCTTCAGAATTTTCAGAGGTAGTAGCGTTGAAATAAAAGGATCCTAAACCTTTCGAGTACCCTGAAAATTTAACGTCTTCTCCTTCGATGCTCGTTAAATTTTCTGAATCAAAAATAATTTCATCATCATCGGATAAGATTTCCACAGTTGAATTCAGTTTGTAAGGTTCATTGTCTTCTCCGAAAAGACTCACAACTATTTCGAAGTCTTCAAAAACAGTGTAATTTAATTTAGTTGCATTCAAAACACTATAAGCAACTTTATTTGTGATTGTAAAACTAGGTGTTTCATATTCATCAATGCATGAACTGAATGAATCGACGACTTCTGCGTGAATGTTGAAAGTACCAGATGATAAAATTCTGAAACTTAAAGTGCTAAACTCTCCTAGTGTAGTAATATAGCTTCCAAATAGTCCAGAACTTATAGTCATGCTTTGATTATTATCATAAATTGTCAATCCTGAATTAGTTGAATCATTAGCGATCAAAGTAACATTTATTTCTATATCTGTAGCATTGGGAAGCAGGTCTTCATCACTGTTTTGCACTTCAACAGAGAGAATAAAAGAATCTAGAGAATCACTGGGCTGCATGAAACTTACAGTTGAATTCAAAAATATTGCTAAGGAAGCTTTTTCTATATTTAAATCTAGTGAAATTGATTCATATTCTTCAGAATTTTCAGAGGTAGTAGCGTTGAAATAAAAGGATCCTAAACCTTTTGAGTACCCTGAAAATTTCACATCTTCTCCTTCGATGCTCGTTAAATTTTCTAAATCAAAAATAATATCATCATCATCAGCTAAGATTTTCACGGTTGAAGTCAGTTTGTAAGGTTCATCATCTTCTCCGAAAAGACTAACAACTATTTCGAATACTTCAAAAACAGTGTAATTTAATTTAGTTGCATTCAAAACACTGTAAGCAATTTTGTTTGTGATTGTAAAACTAGGTGTTTCGTATTCATCAATGTATGAACTGAATGAATCGACGACTTCTGCATGAATTTTGAAAGTACCAGATGACAAAATCCTAAAACTTGAGGTGCTAAATTCTCCTAGTGTAGTAATATAGCTTCCAAATAGTCCAGAACTTATAGTTATGCTTTGATTACTATCATAAATTGCCAATCCTGAATTAGTTGAATCATCAGCGATCAAAGTAACATTTATTTCAATATCTGTAGCGTTCTGAAGCAAGTCTCCATCACTGTTTTGCACTTCAACAGAGAGACTAAAATAATCTTGAGAATCACTGGGCTGCATAAAACTTACAGTTGAATTAAAACTAACAAAAATTTTCGCATTCGAGAAGCTGACATTTGTAGTATTCGAAAGATGATCAATGATTGCATAAGAAGCAAAGACTTCAAACTCGAAATTTTCAGTTTTATTTGAAAATCCAGTAAAATTGTTGAAATCTCCATCACTGTAATCAAACCAGTAATCAACTAAAGAAACTCCATCTAAATCACTGATTTCAACCTTTGAGTACCCAAGGAAATTATTGTTATCCTCACCTTTAAGTGCAACTTGAATATGAAATATTTCAAAGACTGTTGGAGAACTCGGACTATATTCAAGTTCTATTTTCTTCACTTTATTTGTTATTGTTATTGTTTCAGAAGTGCTTTCAGGAACCACTGAATCAAATTCAACTGCTTTTGCTACTACTTGAAAAGAGCCTGATGATAAGATCCTGAAGCCTGAGGTCGTAAATTCTCCTTCTACTGTTGAAAACTGTCCAAATACCCCTGAAGTATTTGATAACTTTTGATCTTCGTCGTAGATGACCAGCCCTGAATAGTTTGAATCAGTGCTGATTAGCGAAAGGTCGAACAATAAATCATCAGCACTTGTAAGAATTGATTTATCGCTTTTAACTACTTGAACAGTTATATCGAAATAGTCATCTGATGAACTTGGCTGTTTAAAACTTACGGAACTGTTAAAAGTTATTAAAAATATTGCATCGACAAAAGTGAGAGTGATTGAATCAGAGATGTAATCATCTGTGTTGTTTGTGATTGATACATTGAAAGTGAAAGTTCCTGTAGTGTTTGAGAATCCGGAAAACTTATTGGTGGATTGAGGATTGTAGTCGATTTCTAAATTTTCAAAAGTGATGTTTTCGAAATTGGTTATTTCCATTACTGAGTCTCCAAGGTATTTGTTGTTGTCTTCTCCGAATAATTTCACAGTTATTTCAAAATCCTCAAAAACTGACCAAGTAGTCTTTGTTGCTGTTAATTCACTTGAATTCACTAAGTTGGTCACAGTAAATGATTGAGATTCATTCATAGTTAAATTTTCACTAGAAGCCCTAATCTTAAAAGTTCCTGAAGATAGTATCCGAAGATCTGTAAAATTAAAAGGTCCATTTTCCTCTAACTCCCAGTTTCCCATCACAACAGAGCCTGAGCAATTTTCAATTTCTTCAATTTCTAAAACCACAGTATGTTCATATTTTTCTTCATAATCCTCTTCAGTGCTATTCAAAATCGAGACTTCCACATAAAACGACGAAGTACTTGTCGGCTAAATAATGAATACAGGACTCATTTCAATAAAAAGCTTGCTTTCTTCAACTGTGAAGTTTGATTCATAAGCAATTGAATTTACTTGATATTTCAACGAAGCTTCTCCTGCTGACAAAAAGTAAAGTCCTGTAGTTGTGACAAGTCCCGTTGAAGTTGAATAATTCAAATCGCCTTCCAAGCCCAAAGAGCTTTCTTCAATTATCTCCAAAGTAGAAACTCCAAGATATAAGTTGCCATCATCACCTATCACTTCAAAGTCAATCACAAAATCAAAATAGTTGCTGATTGGCTGAGTAGTGAAATTAAGAGTTTTTATGCTGTTCGTTGATGTGAAAGTGTTTGATTCGTTTGTAGGAATTCCAAGTGATGAAGCATTCAGTGTGAACTCGAAGTTACCTGAGGATAGCACCTTGATGTCTTCTAAGGTAAAAGGATTTGATGAGACTGGACTGATGGTAGCGGAAGATTCGTGAGTTGAAGAAGAAATCATGAAAACACTTCCTGAATTTGTATCATCGATGCTATCCAGTGATATGGTCACTGCAAATGTTCCTAGTTTCGATGCATCAATTAATTCGCCGGAGTAAGTTAAAATCTCTGCTGAAATGTTGAAAAAAGTCTTGCTATTTGAGTCCTATTTAAACTTTACGCTAATTGTCTCAATTTCGATGTATGCTGGATTTACAGTGACTGAATAGGTTTCTGATATATAAGAGCTCTCATCAGATTCAGTGACATTAACAATTAAATTGAAATTTCCGTTCTCTTTGAAGTAAAAACTTAAGTCTTGTTCAGTTGTCTCTATTCCACTTAAATTCGACCATCCTCCTAAAGTTGACCCATCGTCCAATGTGAGTTCAACTGAATATCCATCTAAAAAGTCTTCGCCGTCATCTCCAACTACAGTCAAATTGAATACATTTGTTTCATACTGATCGACTGAGTTGTTTATATTCAAGATGATGTTCTTAATTGTGCTGTTCACATTGAATTTAGAACTTTCGCTTTCAAAGGTGTAAATATTATAGTCAGAGTAAGAAATTTCGACTGTAATTTTCAGTAAATAGGTCCCTGCATGAGTCACTCTTAAGTTGGTAAAAGGACAACTAGATGTTGTTTTTGTTAGAGTTTTAGTTCCTACTAGTTTTGTTGAGTCGTCTGTAGTGGATGCGTTTGAATCACTTAGTTCTAAGGTGCACTTGAAGCTTGCATCGGGATATAGAGTGTCTGTGGAACTTACTGATATGCTGAACTCAGTTCCAATTGTGCAGTCCTAAATATTGTTTACAGCTGGGTCCACAGCCTGCAGGGTTATATCTGCTACTGTGATATCAATAGAGGTAGTGTCCGATCCGCATGTCATAGTGATCTGAAACGTTCCCGTATTCGTGAAAATATATTCAAAATTTACTGGATTTGTTGAGCTGATGGTATGGCTTAAGGAAGAAATATTTTCAAAATCCATAGAATCTGATGATATGCTAACACTCATGTCAGTGGTAGAGTCAGTGCTCAAAGTTAAACTCGAGACAGAGTATACTGTTACTGGTGTATCTCCGGCGATTTCGCATGATTGTGCATGAGAGATCAGAGCTAGCTTTACAAGTGTTAACACGTAAACGAATGGCCCCATTTTATAAGTATTCAAATTAGATGAAATTTCTAATGGAAATATATAATACAAACTACAAAACTCAATATACACTTTTTCAGATTTTAAAGAAATCCCTGAAATAATCTATCCACATCTTAAGTTGACTCGAAACCCACCTTTTATCCATTACGAAATTATTACCCAAGTCAAACTCTTCCTAATCCAGATCTATTCTTGAATTTAAGAGACTTAAATTCAATTTTTTCCATAAAAATCAGTTAGGTAGTCCTATTGAACTAGCAGTCAAAGTTCTTAACCTTAATTTTTCTTATCTTTGCAAGTTGTTTTAGGATTTAAGGTCAAACCTATAAAAAGACAGGAAATTCATTGAAAAATGCTTAACCTAAAAAATCATTTGAAGAAAATCTTCAGTTTGATGTCTGAGTCTTTAAATTTACTCGAACTCTTGAAAGTACCTTGAGTAAATTAGGTTTAAGGAGGTTTTCTTGGATTATACGATCTTCGAACCATTTTAGAATGAATGGATGATATTCTAGTGACTATAGGTTAAATGGAAAGACTAAACCTTTTCTGTTGTCGAGGAATGAGTTGTTGTAGTGAAGAAGGACTTTGGATGAATGATACTTAAAGATGAAGGACCCAGTTATCTCTGAGAATCCATCAAAATTTTTATACTGTTAAATTAAAATTTTCCTTTTGTGATACCTTGAAGGTTTTCCCTTGGTCTCTGGTGATTTTCTTAAGGACCTCAAGATTTTCTGAGAATTTTCGTATAGATTTTTGGTAATTAAATAAAAAGATTATATAGTTAATCATCTATATAATTAATTATTAGAATTTTATGATGAGGTAGAGAATAACTCTTTATTAAAAAATGAATATTTTTTGAAAGACTTAAATGATAGAATGGGTAAAGTAAATATAGGAATTTTTTTTTAACTTAGATATCAATAAACAACTCATTATTCCTAAAAATTTTAACATTCATACTTTACGATTAAGAGTTTTAATGAATATCAATTACTAACCGATGATTTCATTAAAATTAAAATCAACTCTCTTCTCCTCACTCTCACTTACTTTCTTTTCTTCATTATTTCCTTCACAATCATAATTTTTCCGTTTCTGAGTATTTTCATATTTTTTCGCTTTCCTCTCATTCCACCTATTCAAAACAAAAGCATAAACAATCTGAAAACTAAAAAAATCAGCGACCGTAAAAATGCCCCAATTAAAAACCAAAAAATAGCTCAAACCTTCACAAAATTTAACAGTAACAAAACAACAGAAAAAACGCAAAAGACCATAGCACCCGCACAAACAATCAAAGCAACTCTCTGAAACAATTTCCTCTTGACACTCAAAACATGAAAGCGAAAAATCGGTAAAGCAATAAATTGACTTAAAATCCAGGCAGCAGCTCCAGGTTTAAGACTTTCCAATTTAAAGTCTCTGAGACTTTCTTGTTTTTGACCTTTGAAGAAGAAATACTGAAAATATCCAATCAAAGCCACGAGGATCATCTGAGAGGTGACCATTTCAATGACTACCAAAGACCCCTGGCCATAGGTTTCTTGGCTGAAAATTCTAATTGCAGGGTGTAAACGTATAAAAGATTTAGAATTTTTCAAAGAGCAGGAATTTTTTGTTTTATTTTTCAGACAGTAAAGGGCGATTATCATGATGGAGACTAAAGATGCCATGATCAGCAACGGTCCGAAGCCTTCTGTGCAAATGAAAGTGAAGTCTGATGGTACTGTCTGGACTGAGTAAATCGAGAAATGAGGGACTAACAACGTCACTTGAGACTTAATCGTTTTTATGATGCGACACTCGCTGGTAGTCCAGGTGTTATTTTTTGACAGATATTTGCATTCTAGTTTTTTACTTAAATCAAAATCGCCTTTCAGCTCTATTTCAACACCCTCTGAAGAAATAACAGTAACTTCTTCATCCTCTTCATAAATCTTAAGGCCATTGTTGAAATCTCCCACTTTTCTCAATGTGACGTCAAAGACTGGAAAGTCTTTAAAATAAGAATGATTGATAAAATCGTAAATATTTTTACCCTCATCAAGTGTGAAATTTTGTGGAAATCGAACATTCAAACCTACAGACGTCCAATTCTCTGAAATTAAAAAATCTTTACTTGTTCTAAACCTGGCGAATCCAGTTGTCTCATCAATAACTGAGGTGTTAACAACTTCGTTTTTCATTGCAAAATCACTGAAGTACTTCAAGTTTTCTGCTATTTTTAAAGGCTCAAATACATTCATAAGACGATTGAAAACTTTGACAAGCTTTTTGAAATTTTCTTGACTGAGGCTTTGTTTGTATTTTTTTAGAGTATTTTTAATGAAATTTGTGATGTTTGAAGTAAAAGTCTTGTCGATACTTGGATCGTTTGGACTTTCAGAGATTATTGAATTTAAACAACTGGAAATACTGTCGATTGCTGAGATGTCGATGTCAGTTGAAGAAAAGTACTCTTTTAACTTATGGAATAATAATTTTTGGTCTTTTGTGGCTTTTATTTGATTTGAGAAGTAAATTATTGAGGCTGGGGTCTCGTCGATGTCTTCGATGTCTTTGTTGAATAATTCTTTTGAGATTGATAGGAATCTGGCGGTTTTAGTTTTTGGCTTTTTTGATGTTGAGATTGAACAGGATAGTTCACTGTCGCAGACTTTTAAAGATAAAATTTCAGCGTCTTTAGGGATTCTGAGCTTGATTGAAGGGAAAGACATTAGTTTTGTCAGCCAAATGTCTGAACCGTTATTCCTATATCCAAACTGATATTGAATACTAGAATCACTGTCTTTATCGATACAGTCCTCAGCACTTAGTAAAAGTTTTCCAAATTTCTCTACTTTCACTAAAAATTTTTCACAACTTGGTGGAGAGTTGACATATATTCCGACAGAACTCGTTACAGAAGTATCATCAAGCTCTCCAGATTTTTTCATATGTATCTTGAAGATGTAATTTTTGCCCGGTTTTAATGTTCCAGCAGGAATATGTAAATATTCATTGTTATATAGTAATTCATTTTCAGGTAATGGATCAATAATCCACTTAACATCCTTTTCGCCATCCAAAAATAACTTCGGTGCTAATACCAAAGAATTATGTTCATTGATAACTTTCGGTAAATTCATCATAATAATTTCTCCTCTAATCCTATCACTAAAGTAGAGCTGTACTTCAGCTTCTGCCTCTTTAAACGGTTGAGTCCTTCTAACAACAACCGAAAATGTCCAAAGTGAGTTATTTTGAAGTCGACTATTCAATATTTCAATAAAACTTCCAGACTCAAGCTGATTTTTTTCATTATTCAGACAATTTTTATTCTCACCATCAAAACATTTCCACTCATAAGTAAAATTCGAGTATTCTATTTGGTCCGGGTCTTTGACAGTTGCTTCTAAAGTCAAGTTATAAAGAGTTGAAATATTCCCAGATACCCGATTTAGCGACAAAACCAAAGGAGAAGAAAAAATCATCAACTTCGCTGAAGCCAAGCCGATAACATCAGACGAGTTGACTGTTAATGACACATGCGAGCTGTAGTCAAATAAAAGACTTGCTCCATCGATGGTTATCATACTCGAAGTATTTGAATCGATACTCGGCCCTAATTGCTTCACGACTTCATCATCGCCCTTGGTTTGAACCAATGTCCAGTTATAGTTGCTCTTTCCACACAAGTCAAGCACTTGCGCCTTGATTGATAATTTTTCAAAAGTTTTTATAGGAATTATTTGGCCTTGAGGGAAAATCACGAGAATTACTTTTTTATTTGAAATTTCAATTATCTCAGATTTTGTTCTTGAAGTGTTGAAAAAAGAGTCAGTTACTGTCAAATTCACATCAACTTTATCAGTAGATATATTTTTCAGGTCTATTTCTAGGGAAGATGAGGTTTTGTTTAACAGCTGAATGATCAGCAGAGGTTCACTTGATGACCAGCTGTATAAATACCGAGAGTTTCTAACTGACGCGGAAATTATTATCAAGTTCTGTCCACATAAGAGAGAAACTTTTCTTGGTGCTACTAAACTGAACTCAGGGACTGGTTTATTATCTTTTACTATCAGAGGAATACTCAATTCTTCAATCTTATCATCACAGTCCCCATCAGGTTCTTTCTGAATCAAATTCGGATTCATTATCAAAGTACTGTTATTTCCATTCACAGGTCTCTTAAAGTAAATCTCAAATCTCTTACTAGAAATCCATTCAGCATTTGAATAGTAACTCATCAATTCACCTGGCAAAGTAAAAGCATTTTTCCAATTTCTTTCCTCATCAATCAACCCCATATTTGCAGAACTTGCGAAATCCACAAAAATTTTTCTAAAATCTTCTGAAAAATAAGCAGTTATATCTTTTGACTCAAAATAAAACCCGCAGGTAGAACAGAAGTTATTAACTGACTTGAAACCTTTAAGGCAGATGCAGGATTTTAAAGTTGAATCAAATTCGCTGTTTTTTGAACATTCACAGTTTCCATCCTGATTCATTCTTGAATTTGAAGCGCACTTGTAGCAGGATAAGTCGTAGTTTTGAATGAAACACTCTTTATCGGTATTGAGACGATCTTGAAATATTTCAAATTTTAGTTTTAAGGACTTGTTATTGTCTTCAGCTTGAAAAGTGCAGTCGTAGGAGCCTTTTGATTGAAAGAAAAGAAAGAAAATAGCCTGGCCTGTTGATGTGATTATTGAAGAGTTTAGAAGACCTGAATTGTCGGAACATGAAAGGTGGATGATTTCTTTGGATAAGTACAAAGAGTCGTCGTAGCTGATTAGAAAAACTGGAAATTTGATTAAAGTTAATTCTGAAGATGGTAAAAATGAACTGTTATATTTCATGTCTTTTATTGTAGAAACGACTTTAAGGGTCTTTGAAAAGGTGCACAAGAGACTTGGACCTGGGATAATCGTCAGGTTGTAAACCCCTGCAGTTTTTATTGAGAAAGAAAAGTTAAAAACACCTTGAAAGGTTTCTATTTTTATGATTTCTAGCTTTTTATTAACTTCTGTTAAGAAGGCCTTATAACTTCCGTTAAATTTTTCTATTTTTTCTGGGTCTTCTCCGAATACAAAACCATTCATTGTAAGTAATGATGAGTCGTTTACTGTTGTCAAGTTTTCAAAAGAAGCTCGTACTGATAAAGTGTTGTTTAAAGAATTTATAGAAAAATTTGTGAGAAGAGAAGGGTTTGCATCGGTTTTTATGAAAAAATCGTGAAATTTGTTGAGTTTTAGAGAAATGGTGAAAAATCCTGATGGTGAATCAGATGAATGAAGGGTCATACCAGTCATAGGGTATAAATGTGACTCGTTCAATGAAATATTTGTTCCCAGGATAAAAGGATTGTCATCGTCGCCTATCAGGTCATAAAAAATATCAAAAGGATAGTTAACATAAACGAAACCTGGAAATTTCACATTTATTTGTTTTATGAAGTTTTCATTGAAATCTGTTTCATAAGTCACGAAAGTCTGGTTATTTTTAATTAATTCAAATATAAAATATCCTGAACTCAATATAAATAGATTGTCAATTCTGCAAACACCTTGAAAATCAGTAACATAAGATTTAGACATGTTTTGGTTCAGCATTGTTCCTGATGCTGAAAAGTTTTTATTTGGATTTTTCCCAAATTTTAACTCAAAAGTAACATTCGGCACTTTTCTTCCATACGCGAATGACGAGATAGTCAAAGAGTTTTTCCTTCTGCTGTTTGTATCCTAAGTAATCCTTACTGGAATTGAGTTTGCGATAATAAAACTATTAATCGGTTTGACTTCTAAAATACTCTCTAAAATAAAAGAATAGGTTTCATTTTTTTCTGAACTTAAAAAAACAAGAAACTTTGAAGGCTGATTAACAGTCAAATTATAAAAGTTCAAAAAACCATTCATACATGAAACTTTTCGAATTCCTGTAAAATTAAATTTTTCACATGAAAAACTGGAATCTTCGACGCATTTCAAGTCGATATTGACAGAAAAATTGTTTGCTTGTGTCATGCGAATGTTTTTTATTTTATCTTTTGTGATAATGAAAGATAAATTGAATTCTGTATCTTGGAAGATGTTTTTTGGTAATTCTTTTGGAGATATGTAAGCTGGAGATACGTGGATTGCGAGATGGCTGGAGGTGTAGTTTGATGAAGTGTTTGTTAATGAAATGTTGAAAGTGTAGTCTCCTGAGTTCTTGGGGAATAAGGTGAATATCAGAGGCTTTGAATATTCATTTTTTAATAATGGATTTTTTTGGATTATGTCATCGATTTGGTTTATTCTTATGTCGGAATTTGGTAAATATTTGTTTTGGTCTTCGCCAAATAAATTTAATGTTAGGTTGAAATCTTCGAAAACTGAAGGTTCAATATCTGATTCAGTTCTTATTGTACTGAATAATATCTTGTTCACTATTTGAAATGGTTTTGGGATAATAAATGAAGTTAAATTAATTCCTGAAACTTTTAGTTTAAACTTACCAGATGAAAGGATTCTAAGATTATCAAAAGGAATAGTTTCACTTCCAGTTTTGGTTAAAATTCCTGTTATATTATTTCCTGAAATATTTGTGTCGGGCATCAGTTCTAAACTAATTGTATGAAGGTTCTTGGATTTATTAGTTTTTGTAATATCGTATATACTCGCATTTAATTTGAAAAAATCGCTTGAAGTAGGTATTTGGCCAATATTCTCAATAAATAATATGCTTTGAGAGACTGTAAAGTTAATAACCTGAGTAATATTTGTTGTAATAATTTCAAGTTTCGCTAATCCAGATCCTAAAAACATCAAATCATTTACCTTAAAGATTCCGTCAGAACTACTTAAATTTGTATTCCCTACTAAACCCAAGTCACTTTTTTCAACAATATTTAAAAGAAAATCTTCTGAAGAGTAAGGGGCGTCATCATCTCCTAAGACATAAAATATGATTGAAAATTTGAAATAGTTCGAAATATTTAACGTTGTAAAATTGTAACTAAGACTTTTTATAAATGTTTTCGAGGTGATATTCGAAGAAAATCCTTCTTGAATTTGTTCTCCAGCAGAAACTTTAAACATAAAAGAGCCTGAAGATAGTAGATAAAGCTTCTCAAACATGAAAGGATTTTTTTCTAATAAAAATTGATATTGGCCATTTGGATAATTATTTGAGTCAATTTGAATAACTTTTTGTGAATTTGGGGTAATTGGAATTAATTCAACAGTAATCTGAGGTATATATTGTGGAATCGGTGTTTGGATAAGAACGTCTAGCATATTGGTTAATTCAATCATGAGATAGAAAGGACTGCGGCTGTTACTATCAAAAATTGTTGATTTTGAAGGAGATACTTTTAATTTTGCATATATTACAATGAAAGTAATAATTTTTTTAAGTTCATTTCCTTTTTTATTATCATTAGAAACTATGAAAGTTTTTTGAATATTCTTTTCATCATGCGGATATATATTGAAAGTAAAGTTTTCTATCGCATCTATATTTTCATAATTCTCGGACCTTATTTTTTCACTTTTTTCAAATTTGACGTTAAATTTTTCTAAATAAGCTACAAAGTTTCGTCCAAAAGGTTTTAAAACGATTAAGTTTTCTTGATTAATTATTAAATATTTTTTACTAACTTGAAAATCTTCAATTTGATTTTCAATAAAAAAATATTCGCTTTCTTGAGTTTGTTGAAATTCGATTTCTAAGTCTTTTATTTCAATGATTATTTTCAACTTATAATTACCAGAACGACTCACTCTCATATTATAAAAAGTGCAAGTGTTACCCTCAAGTCGTTCAGTGTATCTTCTTCCGATTAGGTTTTCATTAATAATTTTATCATGATCTTTGATTAAATCCAGAGAGCAAGTATAATTAAGATTTTTAGGTCTCGAATCATTGAATCTAATGGTATAATTAAAACTATCCCCGATATCACCAGGTTTTTTTTCATCAAAAGTAGAATTGAAGTTGATTCCTGTCAAATTTACTTGAAATACTTTTGAAGTTAAAGTATTGCATGATAAAGTTATGATAATAGTTCCATTTCTTCTGAAATAAAACTCATATATAAATGAACTTCCTTTTTTCAAGTTGATTAGAGATTGATTATATATTTTTTCTATTGCATCTGAAGGGAAATAAGTCAAATTTACATAAGAATCATTTAAAGCTGTTACTCGTACTTCTGAGAGAGAAAATAGTGAAGATGATATATTTGAAATAAAATCACAATCTTGGCATTTCACTAGCAGTGGCGTGAGGAATAAAAACAAAATATAGAATAAAAGTCTCATATTTTTTATATTCTAATTCATTGTATTTTGATTTTATATAAAATAGAAGAAGCATTGATATTCATATTATTTCAGCACTTAATAATCTTAGAATTAATTATTTTAGCTTTCATATCATCTTATCAAATAAAATTCAAAGTTTAAACTCTGAATAGTTAGAACTTTCAAAGATTTCCTTTAGAGTCCTTATAAATCAAAATTAGATCCTGAAGTATTATAAAATTATTGTAATATTTTCTATCAAATGAAACACTCTGAATGAACAAAGAAAAATGTTGAAAAGAATCATAAAAATTTCTTGATTTTTTATCTTAAAAGCCCATTAAAGTTCATTTCTAACATTAATAATCTTATTTAATGTAAATAATTCGCTTATTCTAATCTTGATAATATCTCATACCTAACCTCAAAAAAAAAAATTCAATTGAAAGTACTTATCAAGTTTTTTGCGAAATCTTTGATAAAGACATAAAAAAATCTAGAATTTTCAATATCTTGACATAGTTAAAATATAACAAATTAATGAATAAAAAAGATTGGTTCTTGCATACCTTGAAAAAATCTACCAAAAAATTCACTAAAATACTTTACTAAATAATTATTGTAGTTTATAAATAAAGATATACAAAAATTCAATTAATTTTGAACATGATCAAAGCAAAAAATTTTTTCACCACTTCTTCAAACCAAAAATTTTAATCAATCGTTACACGTATTATCTAATTATAAAAATCTCATAAGAAAGCCTATATTACTTAAATACCATTAAATTTTAACTAAAATCCTTAAAAAACTCTTTGATTTGTATAAGTTTTATCAAAATAATATAAATGGTTTTTAAGTATGGATAATTTTTTAAGTCCAGGCCATTCCAAACTCCTATTCTCTCGAACAGTACCTTTCTAAATATCAACCGTGTTTAAAATCCTACCAAACCTTAATTATGAAAAATTAATAAATCTCCTTCCTCACCTTTTTACATCAATCCCAAATATTCCCTACCAAACAATCCAAAAACCTCTAAACCTCAAAAACATCTTTCAACCTAAAACTCACTCAAAAGATCATTAAACAAAAAACTCATTCCAAATCCCAATCAAATCCTTCAACCTTCGGCCATCCCCGTGATTGATTTCTTTAAAAAGGTCAAAAAGAAATTCTTAAAAACGCGGCTTGATCCATAGCGAAAGTCAAAAAAATCTAAAAACCTAAAAGCCTGACCTCAAAACTAAACAAAAAAAACCAGGACTAGAGTTGAAAGGAAAATAGAAACTAATTATGATAATTTTGAAAAATTTAAGAGAAATAGTTTAAGCTTCCCCGTACTCATGGTTCCTTTCATGAACAAATAAAAAACTGTACTGCCTGAAGTCCTGCCCACAAAACCTGCACTTGTAAGGTTTCTGCCCCGTGTGAATAAAGATATGTTCTCGCAGGTTCTGCTTAGAAGCAAAATTTTTGTCGCAGATGTCGCACACAAATCGCTTTACTTTTAAATGCGCCTTTTCAGTGTGCCACTTCAGGTTGAACTTCGTCTTGAAACTCTTGTAGCAGCCGTTGAACATGCAGCAGTACTGTACAATAATCATTTCCTTCATCGTGGGTATTTAATATAAGCCAACCATATATATAGTAAAATCAGCTGCTTGGAGATCTCAGAAGATAAGAAATTTAAATTTTTCATAATGCATGATTACCTTCTTAAATACTCAAATTTTAAGGAATTTGTCTTACTTTGTTTTTTGAACTTTGTTTAAGAATTTTTAGAAATTCTGGGATTTTAAAGAATTTTGGATTGAGATAGGGAAGAAGGAAGTAGATTGAGTTTGAATTTGCTGGATGGGATTAGAGGATTTAGAGACTGGTTAAAAAAAACGAGGTTTTTTGGTTTTTTGGAACTTTTGTTGGTTTTAACATATTACATGATTTAGGTACTTTGAAAAAATAGAACAAAACAAAAATATGTCTGATTTTATCGCTTTGACTTAATAAAAAGTTTATATGAATTTGAAATAACTCACTTTTATGAAGATTTTTAGAAATTTAACGATTTGGAATGATTTGTTGTAGTTTGGTGCCAATTCTGTGAGTTTTTGTAAGTTTTAATTTTAAATAAGTATTTTATAAAATATTTAATATCATGAATGTTGCCTAAATCCTTCAAATAAGTGATAAATCCATCAAATAAGCCAAATATTAATCTTAAATCCATTCTTCCATATTTCAATCAAAATTACTATCCAGAAATTTTCCATCTTTACTTCCAAGACCATATCTCAATCTCCTCCCATCAACCTCAACCTCTTCAAAACATCCAATCCACGACCTCCCTAAACCAATAAACGCCAATTACCCAATTTCAACCATTTTTCATTTCAATTTCCACAACCCATCCCAAACCCAATCAAAGCCTTTCCATTCAATCCCAAAATTAGAATTCATCTAAAATGGAAGCCAACTCAAAGCCAGGTCAATACTCTTTAAGAAGTCGTCTTTTATCAAACGAGTCTCTTTCAATAAGTGAGTCCGAATACAGCGTGTTGCTTTCAAACCTATCCCCTCGACACAAGTCGAATGAAAACGTGAAAATTTCAATAGAATTTCATTCGAAGTACAAAGGAAAGCACATCATCTACCGAGTGTTTGGTTCAGACCCGAACGGTGACTACGAGTCTCAACGTCGTTACAATGATTTCCTGACACTTCGCACGATTTTAGTGTCTCAATGGCCAGGGTGTTACATTCCCAAGTTGCCTCCGAAAAAGCGCATTGTAAGGTCCACCTAGGGCAACTTGACAGAAGAATTTGTTGATAAAAGAATGAGACTTTTAGGGAATTTCTTGAAAAAGTCAGCATTGATTGTTCATATCTACAACTCACAGCCTTATCAGTCTTTCATTCGAAACAAGTTGCCGTATGAAGGTCTTAGTAAGGCCATCAAGCCACTGACTAACTTGGACCTTTTTTTAAACTTTAAGGATAACTTTCCCATAGAGCCTAGTTTTGAGTTCACAGAAGAGACAAGTATTTATGTTTTGCAGATCGTTCATTACCTCAGCAATTCTCTTGATATGGTGAAGAAAATGAAACAGTCAGTCAAGAAAAACATTGACAACTTCCATACCATGAAGTACAACTTATGCAAACTTATGTCAGGTATCAAAGAACTTTCCCCTATTTTCAAGTACACCTGTGAAGTGCAGTTCAATGTAAAGAAAAAAAGATACCAAATGTATCAAATCCTTCTTGACTGGGCACGGTCAGAAATTCTTGACATCCAGGCAATGATTGAAGGTATCCAGAAAATGCAGGAAATCACAGAAAACTTCAAAATAAAAAATGATAATTCATTGAAAAATCTTATGGAAGATAACCTTGAAAATACCCAACTTAAAACTCAAATCATTTCAATGGTGCAACAAAGACTTGTTCTTTACGAGATCCCCAGATTTAGAGAGTCAAAAGCAACAAAATGGGAAACAGCTTTAAGGACCTTTATCAACAACGGCAATTTAGAAATGAAGAACTTGGAGGACCTTGTCACTGAAATAGATAAAAATTTTAATTCTTAGTTAATTAATTCGAAGTTGATGAAAACTTTCGTTGTAAGTCAAGAATATTTGAGACTCGGTAAGAATCTTTCAAGTCTTTTTCAAGAAGTTCTAAACGAGCTGATGTGTTTAGCTGGTCTTTTGAAGATATTAAAGATTTCAGTTCAGAGATCTTGTCATCTAATAATTTGCTTGTTACTGAAAAACTATTCACACGGGTCTTTTTTAAAGAACTTACTGTGTGGATTGATGTTTGAAGCTCGGACTCTGCATTGGCGATGCAGACTCTTTGCTGTTGATGAGCTTTTGTGATGCTGCAAAGGTCGTTGTGTGCTTTTGTGATTTGCTCTTTTAATCTTCGCACTTGGATTTTTAAGTCGTTGTCAAGGTTGCAGAGATGGTCGAAGTTTATTTGAATCTTGTCCTTGCGAAATTTTATCCCTTTATTTTCGCGTTCGTTTTCAGTCACTAAGGCTTCGAGTTCAGAATTTTCTCTTTTTAGTGATGTTATGTCCTTGCTTAGAGCTTCTAACTTGTTTTGACAGTCATTGAAAAAAGATTGAAGTCTTGAATCTAGCATAAAGAATTATTAAATAAGGAAGTTATCTAGGCTTAGACGTTTTATCAGGTTTTCTTTCATTTGATCGAGAACTTTGCACTTTGACCTTCCGAAGAACCAGTTATGGACATCGGAGCAGAAACTGCAGTAGCTTCGATGTTCAACTTGGCATGATACTTTATACGGTTCGAGTTTATTATTAAGCATTTTATCAGCAGGACAAATATGTCCATTAGGACATATAAATTTCTCATTCCTATAAAACAGTTTTTCTGACTTAAACCTCGACTCAATATCAAATTTAGGCACAATTTTTTCAAGTTCATACGGAAAAGGCTGCATGCAGAACTTACAGTGCAATTCTTCAAGTTGCCTAATACCTCTAATCAACTCTTTTAAGTAATTCCTCATACACCCATTATGAAAAAAATGCGGACATACAAAATTCTTTATTTCATTATCACCTCTCTCATCATTCATAATATTTTCCTGAAAGCAGTAAAAACACATAGGTCCAAATCGACGAATAGTAAGAAAATTCGGGTTAAAAGTGATTTTCGATACAACTTTAACCATATCAATCCCCGGAGGAATTTCAAGCATTTTTTTAAGAACATTTCTCACAGGTTTTATCGTGATTTTTTCTTGATTTTTCTCAAAAAGCAACCTGACCTCACCCGGGTTGTTTTCCAAGGACTTATCACATTTTCCAATAAAAAACTGTAAAAAAACCACTCCCAAAGCCCAGACGTCAAACATTCGAATATCTTGAATCCCAGGCAAGACCTGTTTAAAGTGATTAAGTTCTTCCAAGTACTTCCTTCCTTCACCATCCCTTCCTTCTTCTCTCTCAGCTGAAAGTTCTTTTTCCCAATCCAAGTCAGCCACTATTCCAGATTTTTCAAAATTCACGAATTTTAAAAAATTTGAAAGAAAAACATGATCAGCTTTGATGTTTCCGAGGTAAATATTTCGAATATGCAGAAGTTTCAAAGCGTAGCTCAACTGGTAAACTGCTTTTAAGATGTAATGCTCGGGAAACTTGGAAAAATTGTCAAGTTCTGAGGATAATGAACCGTGTTCTGTTGTTTCCATGAATAACTCTCTTGTTGTTTCGTGCTCTGATATGTGGTGAATTTTTAGGCTGTAGTCTGGAATGGCTTCGATTATTTTTTTTTGCATTTCTGGCTCTTTGCTGGTTGTTTTAACTATTTTCAGATAGGATGAATTTGGGTAACCGGATTTCGGGTGTTTTTTTTGAAAGTTGATGAAAAATAACTCGGTTGTTGGGTCTGAACGCCTTCGATCGATCGTGAAACAGTTGAAATAGTCTTCCGGGTTCTTTTTTTGCATGGAATTATGTAGGAAAAATGATAATAATGGAAAATAAGAATTTTTAAGAGAAATAAGTACTTTTAAAAGAAAATAAGTACTTTTAAAGAGAAATGATGAAAAAGACAGATATTTCAAGGAACACGTATTAAAATAATAACAATATTACAGTATTATTTCTCTTATAAATATGGAAAACAGCGCAGCTAACCCAAAAATGATCATCAAATCCTTAAGAAAACTCAAGCTCTGCGGAGTGAAGCTCCATAAACACTGTGGAAAACTAAAAAAACACAGATCTTCACTTCCCTTCGATGTATTCAAGTGTCCATCACTGATTCTGAGTGCATTCGTATCTCGTCCGTCAGAAACCGGATACGAGTTGATGATCTACAAGCCGAGCACTCAAATAAACCTGTAGCCTGGAGGACATAGTTTAAAATAATAAAACCTCACTTTACATCCTTAATCAATCTAACTAGTCACTTTTCACAAAATAGTATGCAAGGTACAAAGCATCCCCTGCTTCAAGCTGATTATAAATACTTGACCCTTCCACCCCAGAGACCCTAAACATGATCCTTCTCAACAAAAAAGGCACTTTTTTTTCAATCAAAGCAATTCTTCTCTCCGAGTCAAGTTTCAAAGCATTTAAAACATTTTCTGAAATATCTTTCCTATCAACAATTTCTAAAAAATCCTTGAATTCCGCTTCATATTCCTTCAAATCTCCATTTCCAACGAAGTCCGCTAGCAAAAAAACTCCTTTATTCCTCAAAACTCTTCTAACCTCAGTTAAAACCGCTTTAAAATTTCCAAAACAATGAGAACTTTCCACACAAAGAACAACGTCAACACTCTGATCCTCTAAAGGTAACTTTTCAGCATCAGCTAAAAAAAATTCCAAGTTATTCATTTTCGAGTATTTCTTGCAAAATCGAATATTTTGACTAGAAAAATCGATTCCGATAGATTTTTTACTTGAGTAGTTCCTGTGAATGTACATCAAGCCAGCCCCTCGACCACAGCCGAGGTCGAGGACAGTTTTTTCTTTGCCTTGAGAAGCCAAAGTGCTGTAGAGGTAGTCGTAGAGTTGATAGCTGAATTGTTCAGCTTTCATTTCTAAAGGTAAATTTAAGGTGTTACCTGATTCTGAATAAGACGCGTAGCCGTAGTTTATCATTTGCAGGTCTTCTGAAGGCTCGAGCCAGTAGATAAAGTTGTAGAATTTTTTCCAGAGGTATCGTCGTGGCTTGTCACTTCGGAACATGAGCCATTCGTACATCTCGTATTGAATCCAAAGAACTCGCCCCCAGAAACCGAAGAACTTCAAACAGGAGTAAACTAAAAATAACCCTAGGGCCCAGGCTGGAGAGGTCAGGATTATTAGAGGGGCCCACAGCCAGGAGGTTAGAAGGATTATCATTGTGAATGATATGCAAAAGCAGGAACTGAACATAGTGAATTATTTTTATTATTAGGGATCTATAAATGGCTTGCAATCACATCCATCCTAATAACTTGACTTTCAACTTATCAGGAAGATTGATCCACAAGGACGAGTGCACTAAATGTTTCGCTTCATGTGTAACCCTTACTTAGAAAGACGCTGAAGGTCTAGACGTATGTCTAAAGTGTTTCAACGGTGGTTGTCCCTCATCCCACAGCAAGGACCACGCAATATCCCAGAACCATCCTCTTTGCATGAACATCCGTCAAACAAGGAAAGACCTTCAAGTAGAAAGAAGTCCCTTAAAAAAATTAACAGTCTCTTCAGGTGAAGAATGGGAAGCTCAAATCTTTTTCAAGTGCTTAATCTGTGAATTTCCTTTAAACCCCGACCCTCAGGTTCAAAGTCTGATGGACTCTCTTCTCCAAACAAATTCTGCGATGTTCCAGTCATCAGTGAATCAATGGGAACAAGAGATCTTTCCATGCGAGCACACTTTGACCCTTGTCCAGTCCTCTTCCCTTGTTGCCGAAAAGTCTTTAGCCAAATGTGGTTCTTGTGACTTGAACAGCAACCTTTGGCTTTGCATGACTTGCGGAAAGCTCGGCTGTGGACGAAAGAACTTCGACGGGTCAGGCGGTAATGGCCACGCCTTGCACCACTTTCAAATGACGCAGCATCCTTTAGTGTGCAAGATGGGAACAATCACTCCAGAAGGGACAGCATCGATTCATTGTTACACTTGTGATGAAGAAGTACAAGATAATGACCTTCAAACACATATGTTGACTTTCGGAATACAAATTCAAAAATTGGTAAAAACAGAAAAAACTATCACGGAACTTGAGTTAGAAGCGAATATTAACCTGACCTTGTCTAAAGCAGTAGAAGAAGGAAGGGTTTTAACTCCGAGATATGGACCGATGTTTACTGGAATGGAAAATTTAGGAAATTCTTGTTATTTGAACTCGATCATGCAGACTATTCTGGCCATTCCTGAGTGGATGAGTCGATTTAACGATGAGAACTTACTTAAGTCTAATGATCCTGCAGGGTCTTTCCATTGTCAAATGGCTAAACTTGCAATAGGCCTCGCTTCAGGAAAGTACTCAAGTCAGAAGTGGACTGAACCGATCGAAACTGAACCTGGAGTCTTTTCTCAGCCGCAAGAGTACCAAGATGGAGTCAGGCCCATGATGTTTAAAGCTTTGGTCGGCAAGGGCCATTCAGAGTTTTCATCGGCGAAGCAACAAGACGCTTTTGAATTTTTTCAACATTTTCTAAGCCTTACTGAAAAAAGTGAAAAAATTACAGGAACTTCTGAAAAATGTCCAAATTTCGTATTTGAGTTTGTTCTTAGAAGTAAGGTTAAATGTTTAACCTGTAATAAAGTACGGTTCACAGACCTTAAGCAAAATTCGATCTCTTCTCTTGTCACTATTGACCCGAAAGAAGATGGTCCTGAGGCGATTTTTCCCTGGGAAAAGCTTTTAAACAACTTCAAAAGTCCTGAATACGTCGAGTTCCAATGTCCTTCATGCAATACAAAAACAACAGCATCGAAGTCTTATTCTTTTCTGACCTTTCCTAAAGTCCTAGTCCTTCTCGTCAATCGATTTGTTTACAACGACTGGGTCCCTAAGAAACTTGAATGTGGAGTCAACGTCCCCGTCGAGCCTTTTTCATTGCAAGGCTTCAAATTTCAAGACCTGGCAGAAGAGGTCCTTCCTGAAGAAGCTGAGAAGGAACCACCTGTGAATCAGTTCTTTTTGTCTCAACTAATTGACATGGGCATCACTGAGACCCAAGCGAAAAACGCGTTGTTGAGGACTGGAAATGCTGGAGTTGAAATCGCTGCATCATGGGTATTTGAAAATCTTGACAATCCAGAAATTAACAGACCTGTTTCGGCCTCGAAGACGGAAGACCCTGCAGTTTCTATGATTTGTGAAATGGGATTCACTAATGCTCAGGCGAAGTATGCTTTGAAGAAATGTGATGGAAATGCGGAAAGAGCTATTGACTACCTTTTTAATCATCCTGATGAAATGCAACTTGATGAGAAAAAAGCTGGAGTTGAAAGTGATCAGGCTTGCTTTCAATTATTCTCGGTTGTCACTCATTTGGGAGCGAGTGTTCATTCTGGACATTATGTTGCACATTTGAGGAAAGGTGAGGAGTGGGTCTTGTTTAATGATGGCAAAGTCGCTGCTACTTCTGAACCGCCTCTGATGAAGGGGTATATTTATTTCTTTAGGCTTATTGATTAGATTAGGAGGTTGGATAGTGACGTGGATTGATTAGAATTGAATTGGGTTTGGTGAGAGGGATTTTTTTTTATTGCTTTGAAGAAAGGTGTAGTTGGAGAGATTATATACTTTTGAATAGTTAGATAATAAGATATCTTAAGGATTTTTTAAGATTTTTAGAGAGTAAGGAGACTTCAGATATTACTTAATCAACTATAACTTGATTGAAAGCTTTCTTAGAAATTTAGAAGATTGTTAGAAGATTATCATTAGAAATCTTTGATTATTCTGAAACCATCAGCTTGAATAATTCAATAAAAATTTTAATGGGATAAACGAATTTCAAGTTCATGAAGTTCAAAATTATGAAACCATCAGGAAAGATATAATTTTTTTTGAATATATTTACTGGAGGCATGACTAAAAAAAAGAAAATCTTTCTTGATTTCAGCTCTTAATGTAATTTTTATATATTTCAGTAAATAATTATAATTATCAAAGTACTTATTTAACTAAAATTCATATCATCGATACAATCAAACAAATTTTCATATTCTTTTCAAAATATACGAATATTTGATTTCGAATTTATCTAAATATATGCCATCATAAAAAAATAAGTCAATTTTCTATCTTATTAAAGCAGGCCTCATATGAAACCAGTAGTTTCAATATTTCACTTAACCCTCAATTTCAGGAAAATTTGAAAAATTCAAAATCTTTAAATCTAGATAAGCCATCAGTTATTCAGACCATTCAATTATTTCCACCTCAAATATATTCCTAAAGATCATCCAAAAATTTCCAAAAACATAAAAAACATTCAAAAATCCAAAAAAATCAAATTTCTTATAAACAGGAAATCAAAAATCCCTCCATTTAATGATCACATAAACGAAAAACTCCATGCAAAAACCCATCAAATCTCAAATCCCAATCCTTCCTTTATCACCAATCCCATCAAAACCTTCACTAGTTTTTTCTTAATTTCATTTAAACTAAAAAGTTTTAAACCTTTCCCAATCCTCCCCAAATCCTTTTCCCAAAACAACAAAAATTCCTCAAACAAAAAGCCTTTACTATTGAAATCTGATTTAAGCACTTCTCGAATTCCAACCAATTTTTTATTGGCTGGGGTTCAAGATAAATATGAGAGGAAAAAGAAGTAATAGGAGTCTCGATCTTCCTTCTTTCGATTCCGAGCAGATCTCGGATCCCTTTGAATTGAGAATCAAGTCAAAAAGATTCAAATGCTCGATATGCAAGAAGCGCTTTTCATCGAAGCACTGTCTCCGTGAGCACTCTTATAAGCATCTGGATATCAAACCTTATAACTGCTTGACTTGTTCGAAGCAGTTTCGACATGCCAGTCAATTCACTCTGCACAAGCAGACTCACACAACCGCGGTGAACAAAGTTGTATGGCCTAGACTTGAGGACTTAGAAAGAAAATTACTTATTGGCAGATGTTTGGATGGGGAATGTGGTCTAGTTGTGACTTTACCACCTATTTCTAAAAGTATTATCAGCGCTCTGCCCCCGTTTCAAAGCATATTCCCATTAAGACTTTAAGCATAATTACGATATTCTGGATATTGATGGTTTCATTTTGAATTATTTTCTGTGATTTTTCTCAGGTAACTTGGTTTTTCTGGTTGGAAGTAGAGGGGTCAAGGATTGGCTTTGGATGAGTGGCTTGGAAGAGTTTTAAGTGTTTTTAAGGGAGGAAATAAGAGGATTTGTTAGAGTTTTAAGTTGATTGATTCTTGGATGAGATCTAAGAGTTTATTCCCTGAAGGGGTTTATTATAAATGCTTGTTTAAATGAACGACGTATAAATAAAATGGTGGAGGTTTTCATCTTAGGTTCTTTTATTATTACAAATCCTTAAAAAACTTATAATCGTTAAATTTGACATCCTCTTAAAGAAGTCAAAAGGTTGCAAGTTAAATCTTCTTATATTTTTATTTTAATCATTTTTTCCTTCCATAAAGGTTTTCCTCCCTGTTTCATTCCAAGGCGATTAAAATATCATCATTTCGTTTAAGTAAAAATGTAACGATTCATCTAAAAAACATGAAAAAACTAGACACGTTACCCTTCAAGAGCCTTCAAAACCAAATAAGTCCAACAGAAAGTCCTCCATTTTCAAACATCTGCTCCTTATGCCTTAAAAGCTTTTCTTCGAAGCACTGCTTGAAAGAGCACTCATACAAGCATATGAAAATAAAACCTTACAAGTGTTCAACTTGTTCAAAGTTCTTTCGGCATGCAAGTCAACTCTCTGTTCACAAAAAATCCCATTTAAAACAAAAACCTTCCAACTTTTTAAGTCTTTCTGTTGTTGAAGAAGTTCTTGGAAAATCAATTTTTGAATTGAGTAATGAACAAGTTTTATTGCCGAATTTACATGAATTTTTTTTATTTAGCCTGCAAATGTGTCTAAACTTGATTTCGGCGCCGGATTCGAAAGGGTTATTTGAGACTCGTGGTTTCTTTTTTGATGAATAATAAAAATGGTTATTTGAATTAATGAATTAGCTTTTTTTAGCTTAAGACTCTTATGATTTAAAATTATTGAAATAGACTTCAAGGAAGAAATATAAGAAAATAATTTAGGGTTTTAATCTTTTGTTCATGAACTGTTGGATTATTGTGTCTAAGGATTAAGATTCTGATGATTCGGGAATAAAAGTTAACTAAATTTTTAATAACTTTGGTGAACTTTGATATTCGGTACTGAATGAAGATTTTTATTTAGTTGTTAAAAAGTATACCGATGACCTTATTTATAAACTTATCAGTGATCCTTCCAATTAAATACTTATTTAACTTTCATGACTTTGATAGAATTCAGTGAATCGATCTTCCTAATCACCTAACCATCCACCTTAGGGGAGATTTTTCAAGAGACAAATGGTTGAATTTATAATAATGTTGATCTAATAGATTAAACAGATTTAAACACGTTACAACTATGAATAAAATATGCCCTAAATATACTTAGGTTTCATCTAAGAAGCACCTTTGCATGATTACTACTCCTAACACCAATCTTATAAAGTAAATTCCAAACCTTTAAAATAATCATCTTATAAACAATTTTTATCCCTTCAAAAACTAACCCATTCCCACCCATCCCTAAAAATTCTTCATTCAAACTCACCTATATAATTAAATTCATCCTAAGTTTACAGCCCTCTGAACATTAAAATTCGTCAAAGGTCTCTCTTTTCCAGAGTGATTCCTATTCCGAAACATCGTCAAAGGCACCAACTGAATCTGATACTCTCCCGAACTGCCTTCAATCCCAGGGTTAAACTCAAACATAATCAACTCCTTATCCTCCCTGCCCTCTCTTCCCTCTCTTCCCTCATTTTTTTCCCTTCCCTCTCTTAAATCACGAGCTTCTTTCATCTTACTCACTCCACTAATCTCCGAATGAAAAGAGTCCCGTGACATCCTTTTCGGAAGTTTCGAAGGCAAAACAGCAGGACTGAACTTCATCTTTTCTCCTCTTCTTGGCTCACTTCGGAAGCCGCTTTCAACTGCTCGATTTCTTGGTGGCTTATCGAAAATTTTATTACTTTCCCACCATGGTTTCACCACGTTAGACCTGGGTGTGCTTTTGCAAGCTCTTCTTGAGACTCTAGAAGATTCTAGTCGTTCTTTACTTTTGACTGGCTTATAAGAAGCAATTGAATCATCTTCTCCATGGTCTTGTTCGCCTTCTAATTCAGAAACTCGAATAAGTGGAGTGTTAGATGAGATGAGAGGCATGAAAGTCGTCACAAATAAAACTTTTGAATAGATTTCAGTGATCAAGAAGTCTTCTTTAACTGAAATTTTTGATGATACTCTTGAGAGGAAGTCCGAAACTAGCTTAAAACATAAGGAATTCGCTTCTAACTGACTTTTACAGTCCTCGCACATCGCCTGGGCTTCGGATAACTCGTTTTCACTGACAATTTTAAGACCTGCCAGCGACATGACGATGAGAGTGTATAAGTTCTGTGATGAATTTTTGCTCATTTTGCTTTCGATTATTCCTTGAATCACTTTATTTAGAATGCTTGCTGCTGACTCGAGGTATTCTTTTGCGTCGGCGAATTTTCGGAGTTTCCAAAGAGTGACGAAGGTGATCATTTGAACACATAATTCGACATCTGCACTTAGGTACTCTTCACTTTCTTTGATCAGAACCATGAAGCTTTGGGCTTCGAAGATGAGTTTGATAGAAGCTGGAAACTGTCCAACCCTAAATAAAAGTTACTTATGGAACAACAAAGCCAAGTTACAAGAAGTAACAAGACTTCCTTGCCACAGTCGATCCGAATTAGATCCATATCTTTTAAGTCCTTTATCAGCTTCACTAGCCTTCCTCAGCAAGTCAAGTGCGCGGTTGTGGAGGTTATACTGTTCAAAAATGATGCTAAGCGAGTTGCAGAGAGTAATGAGCTTTTTATATGACTTAGATATGTCCAAACTACGAAACCCGAGCAATTCCGGCAGTCTTTTTGTGCTAGTTTCAAGTTTAGAAACCATTTCAAGCACTTGGTCAATGCTGTGGTACTTTCTTTTCATTTATTAGTAATTAACAACTACGTTTAGAAGAACTTTTGCAGGACTGTCCCAGGTTTGGCTGAAAAAAACACTCTTGAAGCTCGATCTGCTCTTTTTGCTCTCGAGCAGCAGCCATTCTACGAATGGAGTCGTTTTTTTTACTTACACAGCGATCATAAAGGTCTGGAATAGAATGAATCGTCTTCGCACGAGTCTTAACTTCAGGTTTTTGCTCAATTTTATTCTTACTTGGAATTAAAATGAAATTTTTATCATTCAAAGTTAAAAATTTCATCAAAATTTCCATCGCATCAAAAAATTCCTGAAAATTTAAAGTTTCGTTCATGGTTTTCATCTCTTCAATAACAGGAGAAATGATTGAAATTTCTTTAGTTTTAGGAGCATCTTGCACTGTGAGTGCCGTGATTCTTCCGGAATTATCTGGATTAAGCATTTGGAAGATTCTGGAATACGATTTTTCTTTCATCTTTCTTATAAGTTGATCTGAACGATTAGGACTGCCTAAATTGATGATTTTCTTTTGTGGATCTGGAGATGTTTGATTGGATTTTCCTTGAAGGCCTGGGCGAGGACTGTTTCTTGATCGAGGAGGGGATTCCAATGCTTTT
This sequence comes from Stentor roeselii, assembly GCA_006503475.1. Lineage (NCBI taxonomy): Eukaryota > Ciliophora > Heterotrichea > Heterotrichida > Stentoridae > Stentor > Stentor roeselii. The sequence goes on from RSEH01000269.1 coordinate 49,773, forward strand.
GAATTGAAAAGATAAGGCGATAAGGCAAAGTTTTTCGAGTCTGCAGGGCGAAGAAGGCTACTGTAGGACTTTTTATGAGTGCCTAAAGTCTTAGAAAGCACTTTTGACTGTAGATCTTTTGTCTCTGGGGGAAGAGCAAGTGAAGATTTCTTAACACTTGGCTTATAAAGACAAGTTTTTAACTGTCTTACCTGCTTCAACTCCTTCGTTTTTTCCTTTTCTTTAATATTAGGAGAAAACTTCAAAGTACTTTCAGTTAAGTCTCCAGGAGTAGAAGAGCCATGACCAGTGCTAAGAGTTGCTTGAAGAGGTAAAGCGAGCAGAGCTCGCTTTGGTAGATTTAAAAGGTTTTTCTCGATTTCATCTGCAAGTAAGATCTTCGCCTTAGCTCCCAGTTGATGTTTAGTGCAAAAGTCAAGAGCGAGTTGTTCCGGGTTACTTGCGACATTGATTTTGATTGAGTCTTTCCTGCCATCGCCGATGTCAACCGAGATGGTAAGAAGATCATCAGCACTTGAAGAAGCCGATAATTTATCAGATAAAATTTCTAATTCCATGTTCAAATTATAGCACCTGACATTAAATGATGAATCATAAAATTATCATCCACTATTCATTAAATTCTTCACCTTCTTACTCCCACTACTAATGGAACAATAAAAATGAGTCTCACACGGACCAAGTCCACACAAGACACCACCTCAAAAGAAGAGACTCTTCGCAAGCAAGAAGAAAGTACCTCAGAAACTCCAGAAGCTCTTTCAAAGCTTTATTTAAAACTGAAAGAAGCTGAACAGAACTTCTCAGATATCGACATTCGTGACGCGCTTATTGAAATCGGAGACTATTTCATGGAACTTGGAAATTTTGACAGAAGTCTGTCGAACTACAACTTGGCCTACGAGAAAGCCGCGACAACTGACGCGAAGCTTGACTTGACTCTTAAAGTAATGCTTGTGGCCTTTAAAACGCATTCAAGGGACCAGCTGAAGAAACAAGTGGAACAAGCGAACCTTTTATTCGAAGACGGCGGGGACTGGGAGAAGAAGAACCGGTTCAAGGCTTATGAAGCTGTTTATTTCATGATGATGAGAAATTTCAAACAAGCGGCGGAGAACTTTTTAGACATTCTTGCGACTTTTACCTCGACTGAGCTGGTTTCCTTTACGACTTTTATAAAATACACTGTTTTGACGAGTATTGTTTCACTAGATCGAGCGACAATTGGGAAGAAAATCGTGAATTCTCCTGAAGTTCTTTCAGTGATTCATGAAGTCCCTGAAGTCCAAAACCTTCTAAACGGGCTTTATCGATGTGACTATCAACAGTTCTTTAAAGCCCTCAGTCAAGTCATCACCATTGTCGAGCAAGACGAGTACATCAGTCAACATTCTCGATACTGGGCAAGAGAAATGAGAGTTGTGGCTTATTCTCAATTTTTAGAGTCATATCGAAGTGTCACTCTAGTCAGCATGGCTCAGAACTTCGGGGTCAGTGTCAGCTTTATTGATAAAGAACTCTGCGAATTTATCTATCTTGGAAGACTTGCTTGTAAAATTGATAAAGTCTCAGGGGTCATTGAAAGTTGCAGACCGGACTCGAGAAGCTCGGTTTTCAATCATATTGTTAAAGATGGGGACTTTTTGTTGAACAGGCTTCAGAAACTGGCAAGGATGATGGATGTTTAGATTGATAGATAGATAAATATGAGTGATGATGACTTTGGAGACTTTGAAGAAGCTTTACCGAAAAGTTTAGAAGTTTTGTTGGATTCTGCTGGAAGACCTGTTGATTTACTTCCGAGTGTAGAGGTTATTTAGGTTAAGTTTGTGATCAATGACCTGGGGTCTTGTGTTGAGGACTTGGTTTTAGGAGAAGGTGTTAAATTCATTGATTTTGATTCTCGGTTTCAAAGAGTGGTTAGGGATGATGACTTGAAGAATCATGGAAATAAAGAAACGCAGGTTAATTCGCCGAGGTTGAAACAACTGAATCATGTTCTTTCTCTTGTGAAATCAACACATGATTTAAATTCAGATCATTCGAAGAACAATATCGCAGAATTACTTGTTAAACAAGGAGAAGTCTTTTGTAGAGAGATCTGGCCAGGACTAAGCATCAGGAATATTTTTTTTAAACATTGCAATATCAATGAAACTTTAAACACTGTCAATGATACTCTGCCTGTCATGACTGAAATGGATGCAGACACTGCAAAGACTTTTACAACTGAAACGAAAAAAATGACTGCGAAAGATATTCTTGGAAATGATGTTCCTGACTTGAGCTTCATGTTGGCAAGTAACATTCAATGGCCGCCTGAGTATTTAAATCAGATCTAGTTTGGAAAATCTAGAATTTGATTAGTTTCACTGTTTAAAGTCTTTATACAACTTTTTCGTGAATAGCTTCTGAATATTTCATGTTTAATCCATGTAAAAATGAACGAATTCTCATCATTCCGTAGTCATCGGCCCAAAATAGCTTTTGTGAGCTCGAATCTTAAAACTGAAATGAAAATACCTTCGATTCATAAATATAAACTCAGTCTTGAGCTGAAAAATTCGCCTGATAATTCTAGGAAAACTAAGCAGAATTCTACGAGATCTGGAATCAAAGTCAGTCCTGAATCGAATATTTTGCTTAGTGATAGAGCACCCAACACATCTCACCGCCAACTAGCAGGTTTTTTTTCAAGTCGTCATTCAAAAAACTCAAGTATGCCAATAGAAAGTCCATACAACTCATCAAACCTGTTATTTAACGTTAAAAGTTCATCTAAAGGTAAAGTAGTTTCAAGTTCTTCAGCAAATCTTCAAGAAGTGAAGTTTCCCCTGAAAGGTTCAGAAGCCTTGAAGTTCAAAAACGACGTATTAAGTGAGTTTGAATTAAGAGAAATCATTCAATTTGAAGACGTTTTCTTCTTAGGCGGAAAAAACAAGATCCACGGAACAGTGAATGACCCGAACTGGGGCTACGACGACGACGAGTTCAACTACAAAATAGTCATCGGCGACCACTTCAACTATCGCTACGAAGTCCTCAGTATTTTAGGAAAAGGCTCCTTTGGGCAAGTCTGCAAATGTCTCGACCACAAGACCCAAGAAGTAGTTGCATTAAAAGTCATTAAAAACAAGGCAAAATTCCACAAACAAGGCGCTGTTGAAGTAAAAGTTTTAAGACATTTGAATGATCATGACCCTGAAGATACTCAGAATGTTGCAAGGATTTTAGCGAGTTTCACTTTTCGCTCGCATCTTTGCATTATTTTTGAATTGCTTTCTATTAATTTGTATGAATTTTTGAAAATTAATCATTTTCAAGGATTGACTTTGGCACTTGTTAGATGTTTTGCTATTCAGATTTTAATGGCTTTGAAGTTTACAAGTTCACATAATATTATTCATTGTGACTTGAAACCGGAAAATATTCTTTTGAGGAACCCGACACGAGCGGCTATTAAGGTGATTGATTATGGGTCTTCTTGCTTTGCACCTGAACAGATTTATACTTATATTCAGTCGCGATTTTATAGAGCGCCGGAGATTATGCTGGGAATTCCTTATACTCCAGCTATTGATATTTGGAGTTATGGATGTATCCTGCTCGAGCTTTACACAGGTTACCCAATCTTCCCAGGCGAGAGTGAAACAGACCAAATGCTCCGAATAATGGAGATCCTGGGTCCTCCAAACTCGAATCTTCTGCACTTATCAACAAGAAAAAAGCATTTTTTTGACTCAGACGAAAAGCCAAAGTTGATTCCAAACTCAAAAGGAAAACTAAGAATTCCAGGTTCCCGTCCATTAGACGAGATAATCGAAGTCCACGACCCAGGTTTTTTAGACTTCGTGAAAAGTGCTCTAGTCTGGGACCCGAGAGAGCGAGCGACAGCAGAAGAGCTAAGCAAGCATTTTTGGTTGAATGAAAACCATTCAAGTAAGAGAAACCATCGAAAGTCGAATTCGTTTTTCAATGACGAGTATTCCAACAAAAGGTTTCACTAGTGTTTAAGTAGCTTAATTATTTCAAGTATCGCTTGATGGTGCTTATGTAGTCTTCTCGCTTCACTGGCTTTGTTACTAAGTAAAAATTACGGCGAACTGTGATACCGGCTTCTGAACATTTCTTTAAATGAGACTCGTCATTGTCACCAGATATGCAAATTATTGGACTTGAGGCAATTCCTGAGGTTTTTTCAAATTCTCGAATTATCTTCGCAACTTCAAAGCCAGAAACATCTTCTAAATGTGCATCAAGGACTAAAACAGCGACTTCTTTATAGTTCTTTTTGTAAATTTCAATAAATTCTAAACCTTTTGAGCAAGTTTTATGTAAAATTTTTTCTTTTTCTAAGATTTTACTGAGAATGTCAAGAATAAACTTGTCATCGTCTAGGACTAGGACAGTTCCAAGGTTTTTTTGTAGAGTTTTTTCAGTCATGAAGTGAATTACCTTGTTTAAGTCCCGTTGTGTGAGAGGAGAGACGAGGGTTGAATAATTTTTGAACTTGAGAGGGATTCTGTCAAGTTTATTTTCAGGGACAAGAAGAATTATTGGAGACTTTTTTTCTTCATCGATTCTTTTTATTCGGTTCATGAGAGAGACAAGGTTGTCTGAAAGAAAGTTGATGCTGATGAAGATGAAGTGAAAGGAGCAGCTGTCAAGGTACTTAGTTGCGTGAATTGGAGAAATGCAAACTGATACTTTAACACCCTGCTCTTCTAAAGCTATTTTGTTGAGCTTTGTGTAGAGGTTGTCTAGAAGAAGAACGTCTAGTTTTTGACTTACTAAAGTGTTTTTTGGAAGACATGGCTCTTCTGAAACGAAAACTGAACAAGGAAGAGCTATTGTAAAAATACTACCTTCATTTATACGACTTTTCACTGATAAACTTCCTTTATAAACATTTAAAATCGTTTTTGAAATCCAAAGTCCAAGTCCAGTCCCTCCATAAAGTTTAGAAATCGCTGAATTTGCCTGAGTGAAAGGATTGAATAGTTTCTTGCAGTTTTCATCAGAAATTCCGATGCCTGAATCCTGCACCTGAATAATAAGGGTTCCTTTGATTTCATTGTGGTACTTGCATATAAAGTGCTCCTGGTGAGTGTCTAGCAAAGAGTAGCTTTCTTTATGATTCGCTGCTCGAGACTCTCCGAAATCAGTTTGAATCGATTTATCAGTGAATTTTTCACCAATTTTCTCATTTAAAACAGGAGCAAGAGTCACAGGGCCTTCATCTAAAGCACATCTTGGTTTGATACACATGAAATTTGAGTATTCACTTGTAAATTCATTTACCATTCCTGTTGCATCATAGTTCCAAATCGCTTTAATCTTGACATAACCTTCTTCAGTGAATTTTATGGAATTACTGACTAAATTGATTAAAACCTGGGTAAGCCTTCCAGGGTCCAAAAGGACGAAATTCGGTAAATTCGGGTCGATTTCTAAGAATAAAGTGAGACCCTTTCTGATACAAATAGTTTTACTGATGCTAAAAACTTTATGCAAAATCGCTCGAGGCTGAGCTTTTGAATACGCCGGTTGAAACATCTGAGCCTGTATTTTTGAAACATCTAGAACATTATTGATAAGATTAGAAAGAACTTCTCCACAATCCATTGCAGTTGAAATAAATTCTTTTGAGTGTTCAGGCATCAATTTGATATCATCTTTAATAAGTTCAAGTGATCCAAGCAGTCTATTTAATCCTTACGAGTTAAGTGGATTTCTAAATTCATGAGAAAATGCAGCGAAAAACATTTCAGCAGCTTGTTTAGCTTGTTTAGTCTCTTCAAGTAATTTATTCATGAGTTTCAAGTCATTATTTGAACATTTGTGTATCCAAAGTGTAAGTCCAAAAACAGCGAAAAGATGTAAAGAGTTCATAAACTGAGTCCTTTTAATCACTCCAGTCAAGTACTCTTTATAAACATCAGGCGACATCATCTCAGTTTCACGAAAAATCGAGCTGTATTCATAAGGCAGTGAATAACAAAGCAAAAAAGAAACGAAACACCCTCCAAAGACGTACTTCTCCGAGGCAAGTACAAAGTAAGAAGGTATAAGTGACTGGTAAAAAGATAAAGAAATCGCATCTTCAGGCATGCACTGAGCGACTATCGCATTGTCAGCCATCCACCCGATGCACACGGCCATTCCGAAGAAGTCCCAACGGCCGAAGTGCTTCATTCCGATTGGAATGCTGAAAAAATAAAGTGACATGACTGTGTTTAAAGATGAACAGTGAGAGTCTAATAGGACTGCGTAGTAAATCGTGCAAAGGCCACAGAGTACACTTAGAAGAACTATTAAACCGGACTTCGACTCGATACTTGTTCGCTCGACTAAGCCCATGTTAGTGTCTGGGTACCAGTATTTAAACCAGGATTTATTTTCCATTAATCTTTATTAGGGAAGGGATGAGGGATTTTAAAGAGTTTTTTCTAGAAGAATTTAGAAATGTGGGAAATTTTTACGATTTTTAGAGTGGTTGGATTTATTGAAGGGTTGTTTGTGAGAATTAGTAAGAATTTGAATATTTACGGAGAAATATCAACAGAGATGAAACGTTTAAAAGAAGTGGAAGGATGATCACTGTGAATGAACTTATGATGTGATGGTATTTTTGATTGAATCGTCCTGCTGTGCAGATTGAATCGATTTCTATTGTTTTATGTAGATCGGTTATGGGAAAAGAGTGAGAGTTCAGTATTTCTCCTTTAGAGTCTTTTAGAAAGAGGTGGATTGTTTCTTGTTGCCAGTCAATTTCGATGCTCCCGAAGTTCTTTTCCATCACTTTCGGACCGATGTTGAAGTTGAAAGGTTGGAACAAGTTAAGAACAGTCCAGCCCAACCAACCGTAAGTTGTCCAAACAGTATGCGCAAGACCAGAAGAAGTTATTTCGTATATCAAGTGTTTAGAACATCCAACTTTCATGATTTCCGCATAATGAACATCACCTGAAAGTAGTAAAACACCGTGATATCCATCGATAAGATCCCAAAGTCGCTTTCTGCTCGGTTCATGCCATTTCTCTGCTGGGCCATATCGATCATAAGTATGGACTTGAAGACCATTTGCAATGATTTTCACTTTTTCGTTAGTTTTCAGCTGTTCTTCTAGCCAAGACCATTGGCTCTCTCCGAGGTCATCAGCTTGATCGTTGTTTTCATCTCTGAACCACCTGATGTCAAGTAAAATCACTTTTAGGTTATTAAAAGAAAAACTGTGATATAGGCCTTCGTGGTCGCGGATTGACCCATCATCCAAAAATTCCAAATAAAGAGATTTTCCAAGATGCTTCGCTTGAAAAGATTTCCCTCCATTGTTAGTTCCAAAATCATGATCATCCCAAGTGCCAGTGATCATAGCGACCTGAGTTAAACTTCTATATTCAGGAGACCATTTCAAAGTATCATATTTTGCCTTCCACTTCTTCTCATCACCGGCAGGTATTCTAGAAAACCATTTAAGATCATCAGCATAGACTGCATCTCCTAACCATATAAACAAATCCGGGTGGTATCGAGCGATCGAATAAAACAATTGCGGGTTGTTTCCATTAAACTGGTTCGTGCAAGACCCAAATGCGATTTTCGACACATTTTTCTTCTGATCAACAGGGAGACTAAAGCCGATGTGCAACAGTAGCAAGACAATAAATGACATTTTTAAACAACTCGAATACCTGGATGTTTCTTTATTAATCTCAAAACCCTTCTTAAAATTTTCTTTATTTATACATCTTCAAACACTATAAACATCAATGAGCAAAAGAAAGCCATTAGAATCTGCATTCATAGGGCTTGACCTAAACTCTTCAGTACAGTCAAACACTCTTGAAGAGTATCAATATGAAAGGAGCCGAATGCAACCAGATGCATCAGAAAGTTCATCTTCCAGTGATTCCGATGAAAGCTCTGAACCACCTGAAGATTTTTTTCCAAAAAAACGAGGCAGACGTTCAGCGATTATTAAGAAATCCCCTGATAACGGCTCACATGGAACTAATGTGACTAAAAGCTCAGCAGACATTTCATTTCTATCTCGTTGTCTTTCACAGTCTTTTATTTTTGCAAACTTGGATTATTCGGATTTGCTGGAGATAATTTATGCAATGTACTTAAAAAAATTTTCTTCTGGATGCACAATTGTGCATAAAAATGATGATAGTTCTGAGTTGTTCGTCATCAGATCTGGAAAAATCAAAATCGATATAGGAGAAGTAGTTGGCCCAGGATCACTAGTAGGAGAAGTTTCGCTCTTACACGACTCTCCCTACATGATGGAAGCTGTAGCAGATGAGGATACTGAATGTTGGACGCTTGATCGGACGACGTTCATAAGACTTGTCAGAAAAACCGCGCTTCACAAAAGAAACAAGTTCAAAAGCTTGCTGAAGAAAGCTTTTAAAAGAATCAACGATGAAGACATTGAAAAACTAGTCGATGGTTGCAAAATTGAAGTATTTTGTGTTGGAGAGTTTTTAGCTAAAAATTCAGTTAACACCGGGAAACTTTTCGTTGTTTATGAGGGGAATGCCCGAAATTTGAGTCAAAAAAAATTTGAAATTTTTTGGGAAAGTAATCTCGAGGAGAGTGTGGTTGCGGAAAGTATTGTTAAATGTATTACTCTAAGCAAACATTCTTTAGAAAGGATTTTAGGTCAAGATTATCATAATTATGTCCGTAAGCACTTTTAGAGATTAGTTTGTTTAAATATAACTCTTGTTAGAAGGTGATAGAAGTTTCAATAGTGAGAATAGGCACTGTTATAAAATCTATAGTAAATGTACTACATAATGCAGGATAGAAGAAAACTAGATAATAACCTATCACTACCCCAATAAAATCATAAAAAACTCCTAAAATCATTCCATATCCAACCCATTAAAAAAATAAATGCTGAGACTTCCCCTTCGCAAGTTCTCAGACCTAATCCCCAAGAACTCCGGAGGTTCATTCCTAAAGAAACTGAAACAAAAGTTCATATCTCGTCCAATGATTTTCCGAATGCTTCTATTATCAAGTGGATTACTTTGTTACGGAACATACTACCTATCAAGCAAGAAGTCTTTAGAGCTAAACAGAGTAATAAAATACTCAAACACCTCAAGAAAGTACTACCAACCATCAGAGGCAATCGAGAGAGGTGTGGGAATAAACCGAGAGCGTTTTTACGTCATCGGGGTAGTGAAGCCAGGTTCAATAAAACTAGAATCCGGTTCTTTAAAGCACTCTTTCATCTTAACCGACTTCATCCACGAGATAAAAGTTTACTATGACGGAATTTTACCTGGAACAATGAGAGAAGGCGAAACTTCTCGAGTCCAAGGCGACTTCGTCAATGAATTCAACCCAAACGAGCTAGTCGCGTATTTCGTTGAGTCCAATCACGACGCAGAAGTCACAAAAGTCTCATATCAAGCAAGATCTAGAGACATTGAAATGAAGCCAAGACCGATGACTAGTTAATTCTTAAATATGTGTTATTTACAGGTTTCACCAATTTAACACCCATGGCCTTCTTCTTTGTTTATCAACTGAAGTGTGAATCATTCTCGTCGTTTTCATAAAGTTCGGAGGAGGCAAACGTTTTAATCTCGAACTTTCAAGTTTTTCAGGCAAAAATGACTTCTTCCGAGTTAATATCGGATGAGGTCGCTTGTTAGGAACACTCGCTGTTTTCAATGAAACCCTTTCAGAAAGCAGGCTGGTTTCTTGAAAAGACTTAAAAATTTTATCAGGTTTAAACCTTGAAAACTTCAAACTACTTTTATGAAAGTTTTTCAGAAGGTCTTTTGTAACTTTTTCATCATTTGAATAAGAAGAGTTCCTGCTGATTAAATTTCTTGAACTTGATCTTGAAAAGTTTTCTACGAATTTTTCAGCATTTTCAATTGATTTGTGAAGTTCTGAGTCTCTTCGGACCCTGAGTTTAAGGAACTTTAAAGAGTCGTTGAGATTTAGCCGAGTACGGAAGTCTTCATGGGTGATTTGATAGAGAAGTCCTGAATTAGAGATGCATGTGCAGGTTTGAGTGAATTTATTGGAAGAGTTGACAAATTCTGTATGCCCAATGATCTCATTTCTGCCTTTAATAGAGAACTGAAACTGGTAGTTCAAGGCAGATTTCGACCTGTGATTTTTTAACACAAACTTCTGACGAATTCCAAAATTTTCTTCTGGTTTTTTCTGACTTTCAACTGTTTCAGATAATTGAAACTCTCCCTCAACAACGAAAAAAATAACATTGGCTTGATTTCCTTTTCTATAAACAGTTTCTCCTTTTCTAAATCGTTTTTCATTGAAATAATAAGAAAGTTTAGATACACTGTTTTTTGTATACCCGGCGAAAACTGGAAGACGTTCAAGGAAGTCGACTTTTAACTTAAGTGCTCTTTCGGCTTCTTGGATTAAAACTTTCTTGAAGTCTATTTTTGATAAAGTCGCAACTACCGTGATTTCTCTTGATTCAATCGAAGCTGCCCTTGGCTTATCACTGATAAGAGCGAGTTCCCCAAAAGAGTCTCCAGTTTTCAGCTCAGCGACTTCTTTCATTTCATTGATAATCCCAATGCGATTCAAGTAGTTCATATCAAGTTTTATTGTATCTTTTCGGTTAATTTTCAACCCTTGCTCTACAAAAGCTTTAAGTGCATCAATTTCGCGTTTTTCTTGCTTTTGCTGCGTTTTTATTCGCGTTTCTTGGAAAAGTGACCTGCGAGAGAGACTTGCTCGAATTTCTAACTTGGAAGATGGACGTGAACCTGACCGATTGTCGATCGTTGGGATCAGAACTGAAACGCGACCGACGAGGATTATGTAAAATTTACTTCCTACTTCGCCGTAATTTATGATGCATTCACCTGCTTCGTAGACTTCTACAGATAAGGTCTTTGCAACTTCGCTTAGGATTGTTGAATAGTTCTTGCCTTCTGAGATTGATTGGAAAAATTTTATGTTTGAAATTGTTTTCGTTATTGAAGATAGTTCTGAATCGGTCCGGTGACTTGGACGCTTTAGAAAAGGACGGATTGTTTGTTTTATCTTTTCGAGCTTTGAAGGCTCCATTTATTAGATTTATGAAGAATTGGTTAATTTTTGAGAGTTTTTTGAAAAGTAATTTAAGACTTATAAAAATTTTACTTTTTAAGATGTTAGAAGTTATTTGAAAATCTAGAAAATTTAAGAAATTTTTAGATTTTATAATTTTTAATCCACTTTTCACCTTTTAAGCTCAGGTCGATAGAAATCCGAAATCAATATGAGCGATGCCTACGACATCAAGGCCACCCTGAACATTTACATGCAAGTGGAAGATACTTTATCATATGATTCAACTTTATTAAAAACTGATATTCATTTGAACCTGTTAGTTGACCCCTTAGGTCTCAATGTCTTCCACGATATAGCGAATAGCATGCTTCGAGAAGACCTGCTGAAGTCTTTCTTTGAGATTTTCATGTCTCATCTAAAGCGAAGGTATCCTGAGTCGAGTTCTCAGATAGCCAAAGAAATGCTTAATAGTCAGTCTTTCAATGAAAGGAGGACTCCTTTGTTGTTTGCAGTCCAGCATAACAGGATGGTAAGAAACATGCAGATACTTGTTAAAGAGTTTTTACTACTTGGAGCTGATCCTCGAATTAAGGACTATAAAAGGCAGGGACCTCTTCATGTTGCAGCTTCTTTGGGAAGGGTCAGCATTTTTGTTTATCTTCAGTCTTTTGGATTGGATCTTGAAGAGCTGGATGGGTGTTTGAGGACTCCACTTCATCATTCGGCGGTGGAAGGAGAAGAAAATATGAGTCTTTTGATTTTAGCTTGGGCAAGGAAAAATATCAATTTGCAGGATGAAAATGGACAAACTCCTCTTCATTTGGCTTCTATTAGCAGAAGTTATAAGATTACTAGGCATCTGCTTATCAATGGAGCACATAAAAAAATTAGGGATAAGGAAGGGAAAACTGCTTTAGATTACGCTATCGAATCAGAATCACATCAACAAATAAAAATCCTAGTAAAACCTACCTAGAATCACGCAGGCCTCATAAAAAAGATAAACCCATGCAAAGCTCCAATAAAACCAGTAAAAAACTCATTCAAGCTTTTCATTCTCTACATAATCCTTTTCCTATCACGAAACCTGGCAGTTCTAATTTTCCTTCTCCCTCGAATGAACCGTTTCTTCGCAATAATCTCGCTAGTTCTCTTCATAACATCAAGCATTTCATTCATAATCGCGAGTAAAAAAGACCCAGGATACGTGATTAAAAACAAAGAGGCCCTACTCCTCTACTCAAAATACAAGCCAGACTACATCTGTCCATACTGCATCTGCAAAAAACTAAAAACAACTCGTCATTGCCAACATTGCAAAAGATGCGTAAAGGTAACTCACAGCTAGAAATACGACCATCACTGTCCTTGGATTAGAAATTGCGTTGGACAGTCAAATCGCGTCATTTTCTTTGTTTTTTTAACACTTTTCACTATCGACTTGCTTTTTCATGCAATTCTAGGAATTTTCGATTATCTTTCTATTTATGAATCGCTTCATGAAATGCTTCCAGATGTTCCTACTAATCATGATGAAGCTGCTTTAACTGTTTCTTGCTTTTGTGCTGGTACTCTTTTTTTTGTTGCTCCTGTTTGGTATGTCCAATTTGGCAATTTTTTGAGGGGGACAACGACTTTTGAAAGGTTTGGATTCGGTGTTAGTGCAAAGGACTCGAAAATTTCGGATTCACATAGTATGCTCCTTGGGAATGAAAATGAATGGGGTGGTACTAAGATTAAGGATATTTCAATGATTCAGTATCAAGGATGTTGTTCTAGCTCGAAAAATGCTAATCGGATTAATTTTAGTAAGTGATTGAAATTGTAGATCAGGTTGGGGATTGGTGGAATGTGAGGGAAGAGAATTGGATTTTAGGTTGTTAGGGGTTTAAATAAAACCAAAATTTTTTCATATTCAAGCCAAAAAAATTTCTAATAATGCATCCATTCAAGCCTTTTCCACTTCTAAACGGCAAAATCCTTGCAGGTGCAAGACCAAAACGTTCAGAAATTCAAATCCTCAAAACAAAAATCCACAAAATAGTAACCCTACTATGGGAAACCGAAGACCCTCACCTAATCCATCAAGACTGCGACTCAAACGAAATCTCTTGGGACTGGGTTCCAATAAAAGCAATAAACTGGGAAACCTACTCCGACCTTGAAAACAAGTCAAGAATTTTCAAAGGACTGAAAGAAACCCTGTCCGATCTGAGCGAAGGCCGATCAGTTTTGATTCATTGTGCAGCAGGAATACACAGAACAGGTTTTTTCGTTTATAATTTGCTTAGAATGAGCGGTTTTGAGGTTTCTGAAGCGACTGAATCGTTCAAAGCCTTCAGACCTGAGATACTTAGGAAGTTTGGAAGACTTAGATTTGAGGTGGCTGAGAATTTCTTTCGGAATTCTGAGGATTTTAAGGTTTTTACACCTTTTTATAGAACTTTAAACCTTTTTCAAAGTGATTTTATTTCGAAGAGACAAGATTTTTTACTTTGGGTTAAAGTTTTTCAAAATGGAATACTTGTA
>RSEH01000028.1:0-212713 GCA_006503475.1 Stentor roeselii
GCTAATGATGTTTCGATGATTCAAGAAGCGCATGTTGGAATTGGAGTTGCTGGAAAGGAAGGCACTCAAGCTTTGTTGGCTGCTGAATATACTATTTCGCAGTTTTCTCATTTGACTAGAATGTTATTGGTACATGGAAGGTACTCTTACATAAGAATGTCGCGGTTCATCAACTATTACTTTTACAAGAACTTTATGATGGCCTTTTGTGAAGCATGGCTCGCATTTTACTGTGGTTATAGTGGACAACTGTACTATCTCGACTGGATTCCTCCATTTTATAACTTCTTTTGGACCAGCTGGCCAAGTCTCGCATTTTTTTCATTAGAACAAGATGTATCTCCATCAGAATGCATGAAATATCCTAATCTCTACACGGCAGGTCAGAAAAACGCTTTTTTTTCTACTAAAATTTTTTGGGGATGGAATTTATTGGCTTTCTTTTCAGCAACTTTTATATTTTGGTTCTCAGCAAGTAGTTTAGATGGCGGGGTAGGAGCAGACGGACACGAGCCTACTCTATTTTGGATTTCAACAACAAGCTTCTTAATCCTAATGCATACAGTCAACTTAAAACTCATCATAACCAGCAAGTTCTGGAACAAAATCAACCTGTAATCAATAAACAGACTCGCAATTTTACTATCATTCATAATATTTTACGTGATTCTTTACATGTTAAGTTCTCCAAGAGTAGCTTACAGATTTCAACCTGAATTTCCAAAAATGATTGGCTTAGTAATTTCACATGGAAAAACTTGGGTGATTGTAATCCTCGGGTCATTCATTGCACTGATTCCTGATTATATCTATGAATTTGTAAAGTTGACTTATTTCCCAGATCCAATCGATAAAATAATGCAATACTTAAAAAAAGGAGATCAGATCATGGACGTTAATGCTTTTACAGAGAGAGGTGAAAAGCATGAAACTTCCAAGATAGATTAAATAGATAAGATTTAATGAAAACTTTAATATCTATCAATATTTAATTCAAGTATTGAAGAAAGTCTCATTACTTATCATTTACCTAAACCTTCATTTCTAATTATTTTGAATCATCAAGTCATTCGGATCTCTCACTTGGACTGACCAATACTCAACTCCTGCCATTTCTACACGAACTAGGAAAGGTTCATTCACGAATACTGTACATCCTAGAGCTAGTTTGCTTTGTCGAGGAAAACTATAAATACTCAGAGAGAAAAATTCACATTTAAAGTCACAGGCTACGAATATTGGAGGAAATTGGAGATTTGAATAACCTAAAACTCTCATTGATAACATTTTTTTTGGGTTTTTACCTGGCTGAAGTTCGGAAATTGGAACTATTTGGACGGTTTGCATACTTTTTAGCTGACTTGGGATAGTTTTACAGAGACCGGTAATCGTCCTTTTCTTAACATTACATTTTTTCTGCACCATCTCAAAAACATTCCTCAAATTCTCTAAAATCTCACTTTCCTTCTGATCACATTTCAATTCAGAGTCAAGCCCCTTAGCAACTCTCAATTCCTGAATAGCTTCCTGATACCTTTCAGCAGCATTAAAAGCAAGAGCTCTATTAAAATGCAAGTCAGGATTTTGCCTATTTAAAAATTTGATAGCCTGGGAATAAGACTTAAGCGCCTTTTCAATTTCATCAAAAGAAGTTTGATTAGTAAAGAAATTCGTTAAATGAGCATTTCCAAGAATATACCAAGACTCGCCATCATTCAAATCAAGTGCAAGTGCTTGTTTCGCAAGTTCAATACTTTTGACCACGCAATCTTTTTTCTCTTCAGGTCCTTCCAAGAACCTAAAAACAATAGAAAGCTTTCTTAAAGCGTCTTTGCGAGGACCTGACTGTTCCAAGCTTCCTTCAAAGCACCTTCTAGCCTGTGGATAGTCTTTTTTCGCGTAAAAGACTTCTCCTAAAGTTGCCCAGGCCTCGAAGTTTCGCGGGTCAAGACGAATGCTTTTTGTGAGAAGGTCTTCTGCTTGTTTTTCGTAAGTTTCTGTCATTGTCAGAGCTTTTCCCTTGAAATAGGTCAGTCTTGCCTTTATAGGCTTTGATAGCTGGTCAAAGTTTTCAACATGGTCCACCTGGTCTTTTATTGACTTTGATAAAAGATTCACTTGGACTTGGTCTCGAGTTTCATGGAAGTTAACCAGTTCGAGTATTTGCCGGTCTAAAGAATTTAGCAACTCAGAAATGTCTTCCATTATAAATGCTTGAAGTCAGGGTTAAGCAACCGGATGAAGTCTTGCTTGAAAGAAAACTTAGAAATCCTTTGGGTGTTGTTGAAAGTGAGACACGGCCTAGGACTGATTTCTTCAGGAACAAAATGAAAGATATGATTAACTACCACTTGGACTATGCAAAATTTAGAAAAAAAATTATCAGTGAGGAAGACCTCGAAAAAATACAGAAATATGAAGAATCTGACACACCTAAACGAGTGTATCACAAGAAATCTAAAAGTGCTCTGTTTGAAATGAAACCTGAGCCTAAACAGTTGCGAGATGCTCTTCTTTCTAAAGTCTCTTGTTTTGAAAAAATTTCGGGACTGGTTAAAAGTGCAGAGCGGGTGACATACGCCCTAAGCACTCTAGAAGACTTAAACTCATCCTCCACCTACCAAACCTTAACCTCAAAACTCGAAAGTCTCTCTCAAATCTTCTCATCTCTTCAAAAAATCACTTCCGAAGAACAAAACAGTTTTCACTACCTTCTCACTCTTCTAGACACCATCACTAAAAAGCAATCATCTGAATCCTCAACGACTAAAAAAGACCTTCAAGAAAAGCATTTAAAAGACCTTCAAACAATTTCCCAAAAATACGAAAACCGTATCCAAGGCCTATTAGAGCACAACAAGGCTCTTTCCTCCCAAAAGAAAGAAAACAAGTTACTTACAACCTTCAAGCAACGTATCGAATCACTCGAATCTCTTCTCTCCTCTTCAGAGAAGCGAGTCTCAGAAAAGTCAGATCAAATAAAAACTCGTTCTTCAGAAATCAATTCATTAAATCAAGCTCTAATCCAAAAAGACGAGGAAATAATAAAACTAAAAAAAGACCTGAAAGACTTAGACGATTTAAACTCATTGGACAGAGATAGTTACAGGAATCAAATACATGAACTTAATGTTGAAGTTGCTAGAGTCAAACAGTCCTGTCAAGAGTCGCTCGTCGCAAATGAGATGAAAATGGCTGAATTGCAGTACTTGGCAGATTCTCATCGATTTCGCATGGAACAAGCAATTGATGCACTTAGTAAGGCAGATGAACATCTGGAGTACTTTAAACAACAGGCAGCTGAAAGAGAAAGAATCATTGAAAATGAAAATTTTGAACTTAGAAAAGAAGTAGAAAGACTTGATCGTATCACTTTTAACTTAAAGGACGAAGTTGAATCTGTTAGTAAAAATTTTGAAGTTCAACAACTGCAGATGTCCAGAAGTAAAGAAGATGAAATTTCTCAGTTATCGAAAATGATAGAAAAACTTGAAATGGAAAATGGAAATTTGATGAAAAGTAATAAAGAATTAAGTGTCATGAATAATAAACTTGAGTCTGAAATCTTCAGATCAAAAGAAAGCAAATCTCTAAAAACCAGCAAAACCGAGAAAAAGATAAAAAAAAAGTAAAGACAATTATTAAGAGAGTCTAATGTTAATTATTCTGTCTTTTTCTCTTCACTTTTTTCTTCTTCTTTAGTCTCATCTTTCTTCTCCTCATCTTCCAAGTCCCCAAGGTCAGCTTCTTCCTCATCATCCGAGTCTTCATCAGGCAAATCATCAAAATCATCAGGGTTATAATCAATATTCTTTTCATCTGCTTCATCCTCATCAACCCACCTAGACCAATCAACAGTGATATTATTGAATTTCGCCTTTTCCTTAGTAAGTCTCGGCCAAAACGCTCCAGTCTCATTTTTTTTCGATATGCTGAACTGAATACAATAGTCAGTCACCTTCCACTTCGTAGTCTCAACAACGACTTCTTCATACAAATTCAAGTTCAACTTGTAAACCGCATTCGTGACTCGATTTTTCCCTTCAAAATGAAGCTGCCCGTCTGGGGTAAGCGTGATCGAACGGCCTTCTTCTGATAGGTTCTTCGCTTCGAGAGTCAGGAAAACTAGCTTTTTGTGCTGGGCCCATTTGACAGAGACGACTGAACTTTCCATTTATTAGATCATTCTAGAAGTGAAGAGAAAAAAACATATCTTATAAATGGCTGAAGAAATTGAAAATTTGAAGAAAATTCTAAATGAAATCAAAAAAACACCGGAAAAGTTCTTGGGGAAGTATTTGGATTATTTGAATTTTGAGGGATTTATTGGGGTTCAACAGGCGAATAGACTTGTGGAGATTGTTTTTAATGAAGTTCAGGTTAAGGGATGTTTGGTGGATTTTAGCGACGATCGTAGAGAGTAAGATGTATTAAGAACTGTTGAGGTTAAGGAGGTTTTAAGGATTTTGGAAAGGCAGTTGGAAAAGGTGGTTGAGGAACGGGGGATGAAAGGGGGTGGGATCAATGTGAAGATGAAGAAGATTGATTTTAAAAATGTGAATTTTCAGGAGTTCTCGGATAGGGTCCAACAAAATTCCATACTCCTCCCGTCCGAAATCGATTCATCCCACTTATTCAAATCACTAAAAATTTTTTTACACACAATTCGAATCCTAGTGGACCCAGAATTCCTAGACCTTCTTCATATCAAGATAAAAAATTTAAAAATTCCAAATTCGATGCTGTCCTCATCTCAATCAATCTGTTTGCTAAACGATTGGTACCATTCAAGCCACCCCATAAGCGACTTACGAAGCCGTATAATGAAAACAATTCAGGAATTCGAGGTTTTCAAATCAAATCCTCTGAGCATGGACGAGAGAAGTTCATTAGACAGTCTTGTTTTTTCTTTAAAAAACGAATTGACGAAGGCTCCGTCAAAATCAACATCATCAGAAAATATTATCGAAAAGTCCCGACAAGGACTGAGTGAAATTTTTTCCCATTATGCAAAACAACAGTTTTTACTTGGAAAAAATCCAACTTTTGACCTGATACAAAAAAATCTTCAGGTTTTAAATCAGGCAAAATTTTTAAAATTTTGTAAAGATTTCGAAATCGCTCAGATTAACCCTACTGAGCGACAGGAAAGAAAAAGAGTTAAGAAAGTTGCGGAATTGTTTAAGAAACATTCTGATTTTAATAAGGATATGCATGAACATCAGTTTTTTGCTGCTTTGGAAGATGTTTCGGGATTTTTTATTGATTTGGAGTATGACCAGAAACATGCTACTAATTGGAGAAATTTACCGGTTAGTGAAAAAATTAAGAAGTTCTTTGAATTGATGGGATTTCATGACCCTGGGATCTATTTGAAAAAGATGAAAGATTTAGGAAGTCACTTCGGAGTAGACCATACTCGATTACCTGAAAACGACCTTTCAAAGAAGTACAAGCACGACTCAGAAAAGTTCAAAAGAATGAAAGCAAACGTGGAACAATGGAAACTCCAAAAAATCTCAGAAAAAAAAACCTCAGAAAAAAAATCACAAGAAAGACAAAGAACCAAGAAAAGCCTACGAAAACTTGACTGTTACTCATCAAGATTTCAAAGTAGTCACCGAAAAACAATAAAATCCATAAAAGACGAGCGAAGCGAGTTAGAAGAAAGCAAACCCTTCACGATCCAGAGCCTTCAATCTCTAAAAATGGAAGACTTATCCAAACTTGACAAAGACTTCTACATAAAAGACCTAGTACCCGAAGAAGACGAGTTCATAAACGAATACCTTGAAAACCGTGCAACATCAACAAGAGCACGTTTAACAAAAAGCATGTCAGAAGTATCCCTAGCACCCATTACGAATTTTCCCCAAATAATAAAAAGATCAGACAATCAACTCTCAAAGTTTTCATTAAAAAAGTTTAAATAATTACCTTTTGTTGACACTTTTACTTCTTCTAACATTAATCTTCTGCCCTGTAGGCGGCTTCTGATAAATCCAAGGCACATCAACAAGACCATTATAGTCATCGACAGGCTCCACCGTGATGCCCGACTGTGAAAGAAAAGAGGCAATAGGCAAGATGAGGTCGTCACAATAGTCAAAGTTATTATGAGACATCTCTGCAGGCAAGAATAAAGAACTGGGACCTTTGCAGACTTCATGCAACTTCTGAGAATGACTGTAAGGTATCACTGAGTCTTTTATTCCGTGCACGAAAAATGTCGGGCAGGTCACAAAAGGCATAATTTTTATATTTTCGAATCTTTCTTTTACTAACTTTTCTCCTAACTTACCTGCGATGTCTTTCGCTGCTGATTTTATCGATGTGTATGGAGACATCAACATTAAACAACAGATTTTACGGTTTCTTGCAAGAAAGGTCGCTGGACCTGAACCGATTGAACGGCCGAAGACGATTATGTCTTGGGGCTTGTATCCTAGGTTTACTACGAAGTTGTAAACGCATTCTGAGTCGTTTAAGATCGTTTCTGAATTCGGACGACCTGAATAAACTCCGTAGCCTGGGTACTCGACAGCGAGTATGTGAATGTGAAGAACTGACCTAAGAGTGTCTAAGATGTCGAATGACAGGCCTAAGTCCTCAGCATTTCCATGAAAGTAAATCATTATCTTGCTTGAGCCTTCGTGATATTGTAACAACAAGCATGGGATGGAAACCTGGTCAGGTATTTTAGGAACCCAGATAAGATTCTCATGGTAGTCTTCAACATTGTAACTACTTGAAGGTGCTGGAAATATTATTCGATTTAGTTCCATAAGTATTTACAAAGAAAATAAAGGTTTTCTATACCACTTAAAAGGGTACCATGAAGGTAAGCTAATAAAAATAATAGTAATTTACTGATATTATTAAGTTCTAATTAGCTTAATATTCCATCAGATTATATCATGTAAAAATTTTTTTTATTCTAAATGAAGTTCTTTAACACCTTTCAAAATTTCCAAAATATTGAAAAATCTAAAACATTGAATAATAGTTTTTAATCGATTCAAAGTAAAAGCTTACTTTAAGTTTCTGAAGAACAATAATTAAGACCTTTTGCTGGGGTTTTAATTTCAGCGAAGCAGATGTCTCTTGATGTTTCATGTGGTTACGCACGTTTTGAAGCAAATATCAAATTTTGACTGAATATCATGATTTACTCACTTGAAAAAGAAAATAAAACTTTAAGGGAAGTTTTTTTTAAGGTAATTTATTTTTATTATTTTTGAAAAGAGAATCAAAGACATTTTATTAATGTTGGTTTTGATCACTCAGTCGAAAATATTTAAAAAAAGTGAATTGATAAAATTCATTGATTATGGATGAAACAAGGATCATGCTTGAGTTATACTTCAATTATATATAACTCTCGAGTCTTATGGATAAGTAGTGCAAAAATTCTCCATTACGATTAATACTCAGAAGTTTTAATTTCAATTTTTCTCATTTGATTAAATGGAATACTCTATAAACTCGAATTTCAAAATCTACTACTGGTTGGAGAATAGTGAAAATAGAATTTTGCTTCGAAATAAAAAACCATGAGTAGTCTGATTTAAATTAATACTTATTCTAAATCGTGTGTAGTCTTTGATTAAATTCAGTTGCTAAAACGACTATTTGTCTGATATTTCCTCAGGTTTAATCAAGCTAGGAGGGAGATGTTTTTATTTATTAAATTCAATTTTTAAGGAATTATAGCTAATGCATGAATAAGAGAGAGGATAGAATTGTGAAAATACAAAATATTTTTGCTTTTTTTATGATAAGAAAGTTGTTTGGATTATTTAAGATTTCAAGTTTTTCTCTTATCAGGTTTAATTAAACTTGTTATAGATTAGGATTAGGTTAACTTGACTACAAGTCTGAATCAATTTGATGGATGAAATAATGGCATATTTTTTGATTGAAATAAATTCTAATTATATCTTATAGAATTTAAAGCATATATGAGCTTCATCTCGTTATTCACTGTAAGGGAAATATGCAATTTTAAAACGATTCCATTGTGAGTATCAAAACTTAGATGTGCCATAATTCGAGTCTTTGTTGTTAACACTTGAAATATTTAAAAAATCATTCAAATACATTCTTCTTCACTAATATTCTTCTATTCGCTTGAATTTCAGTGATTTGCGCATAGTGAGCTGATTCTGAGCAAGTATTTCCATTACTATGTTTAGCTGTTACTATCTCCCTGTTATATTTTTAAGTTTTTCATTTATTTCATCGATTAGTTTTTAATAAAGACGATATCAATATTTTCAAGTGCTACATGGAGAGAGATTTGGATATCTATATCTGAATTTTATCCTATTCTTTTAAATTAATTACTTGTGGAATAAAATTATATGAATAAAGGAAAAGTCAATTTGCAGACAATTTAAAGAATTTGAAATATCCTTGTAAAGCAAACTTAGAATTAAAATCTCATTTTTCTATAATCATTCCCTAAAAATTTACATAATTTTGTAAATCCTCTAAAATTTAAGTATCCATAAAATATAATGTTCTGATTAATCTTCATCTAACTATAAAAATTATGAAAATCATAATATTCATTCTCTAAACTTTTCTAAAAAAATCTATTAAGAGCCGAATAACTAAAATTCTAATCATTCTAAACTTATCCTAATTTTCCTTCTTCTTGCCTTGAATTTTCTCAATTTTTTTGTGATGTTTTTCCTTCAAAGTTTCAGTGATTTCTCTCAATTCTATAGCTTTTTCAATCAAAGATTTTGGTTTTTTGATAGAGGAGACTTTTCCAAGTATCATGCAAGCTTTCGACACATAAGAAAAAACAATACAGAAGTCAAAAACAAGAAAATAAGCAATAGTTATTTTTTTCCCTTGACTCAAAAGATCTCGTTGTCCTTGGCACTCATCTTCACTTGAAACCTTTAAATATAAGCGAGCTCCCCAGATCAAATAGAACAAATCCATAAGCAAGTCAAAGAAAATGAAGCAAATGATGTAATATTTCGTGAATCTATAGCAAGTATTTGGAAAATGCTTGCTGAATATAAAGACTGCCAAGATTCCGCATTCAACTATGATGATCAAAGAGGAAAGATCTATTAGGTCAGTCACTTTGCCTTTACAGATACTCCTTGACTCACTAGTCGATAATAAAAAGAAGCCGACTGAAAATTTTATCATCAACCGGATCAGGTGCAAAGGGGATGAAGCAGGTTTCTCATGCGATAAGCAGTATTTGATTGATTTGTGATCTGCACTCATTTTTTAGTGAATTTTTACAGAATTAATCATATATTGTTGAGAATATAGTATGGATCAACTGTTTTAGCAATAGAAGATTATTTGATATGATCAGGTGTAAATTTTTAAGAGTATTTGAAATTGGGTTATTTGTTTTTGAGATTAAGGAAAATTAAGAGTTAAAAAAAGTTGAGTTAGGAATTTTATAAATTTTATATTTTTGGATTAGACTTTAACAAAAGATATTTAGTTTTAGACAAAGCTTTAAGATTTATGGTGATAAATTCCGTTCTAAGCTAGTATAATAAGAGTTTCTTGTAATTTTAATGATTTAGCTGGATTTTTAAATTGATTAATATTACTAGGTCTTATTATTTTATAAATTTAAGTATTTTATTCAAAGTTTACAGAAAATCATCAGAATTAAACTTACTAGAAGTATTTAGCCATTTTATGTCAATGAATTGATTATGAGTAATCGAAATTTTCTTCAAAATTTATGTATAAGAATAATATAGATGAAAAAGCATATTCAATAGCTATTTAAATTAAGTTGATTCATAAAAGGATTAAAATAGCAGCACAATCTTTTCGACTTTCAATCTAATTTTGTATAGATAAATTGTAAGTTTCGATAAGAGTTATTATGCTGAAAAATTATGAGCTTTGATGTGCTTTGATTTAGGATAAAATTAAGCGGGCTGAAAATTTTCAATATCTTTAAAACATCCTGATTACAAAAACAAAGAAGAAAGATTACAATTAGAAGTTTTATATACAAAATTTTCGAAAGTTTGCGATAATTGGTTTATTGTTAATGTTTTAATTGTCCTTATTATTCTGCTATGAATGCTTTTAACGTAATGAAAATTTATATTCTGTGAAAAATGCAATCAAGAGAGATTTGCCAATCATTTAAATATTAATTTAATATCAATAACTTAATAAATTAGAACTACAAGAACTTTCAACCAAGAATCGTTTTTATTTGATTTTCATTCTCTTTTATATTTCTAGTCTCGCTATCTTCAAGCAATTAAACTTAGATTTCTTGTAAATTAATAAAGCAAACAGAATTGGATCATTATATTATCTCTAAAAAAAAACTAATCGACACCCAAAAAAGCCACTTTTATTTTTCCGAACTTTCAAATAACCCCCCTTCAGTCAAAAGTGCCTTTCATAAAAAAGTTCTTGTAAAATCTAGAGCACTCATCCTAGCTATCGAACATAAAAAATCAATAAAATTCCTGATATTAAAGTTTTAACGCATAACTTATAAATGAATTGTCAAAAGTGTTTACACAGTCCTTCATTCCTCTGCCACTGTTCAAACGTTTATATCTGTGATCTTCATTTCGGAAGTCACATAGCTTCAGAAGGAAACCACAAATTCGAAAGACTAGCCAGCACTATCTCTCCATCTGAAAAGTCCCTACTCTTCAAAAAACTTCAAAATAACATCTCACATCTACAACACCTAAAATCAACTATTCTCAAAGAAACCAAGACCCTAATAAACTTCATCGAAAAGAAAACATCTGAAAAAATACTAAAAATAAATCAAGAGATAAAAAATTACTGCAATTTTTTTATCCAAAGTCCTTTTCAAACCTTAAAAATCGAAGAAATCAAGAAAATTTCAAGCACTGAGCTCATCTTAGAAACATTTGACACTCAAATGGTGAAGAAGATGGTTGATAAATTGTTTAGCAAAAATTTGATTGTTTTAGAAAGTGACAGCAGAAAAATAAAAGAGATGAAAACTCGGAGATTCCTTCAAACTCATAATGGAGGATTCAATTGTTTGGTGATTTCTAAAGATGGGAAAACTTTAGTCACTGGATCTCAAGATGCTTCTGTTAGACTCTGGGATTTTGCTGATAAAAGGCAAGTCGCTTGTCTCACTGATCATAAGTCTACTGTTTGGAGTTTGGCACTTTCTAGTAATTCTTCTTTGCTTGTGTCTGGCTCCTCGGATAGAACTGTTATTTTATGGGATGTCGAAAAAAGATATGCAAAAACAGTTTTTAATGGACATTCAGGAGCAGTTTACACAGTAGCCTTCTCAAAAGACAACAACAATATAATATCAGGCAGCGGAGGCCAAGAAATCATAATCTGGAAAATATCCTCAAATCAAAATTTAAAAATACTAACAGACGACGTAATCTGGTGTGGAATATTTTCTTCAAAAAACCTTTACTTCTCAGGAATTGGTTCAAATTTAACAATCTGGGACTTATCCACATCCAAGAAACTTGAATCAATCGAAGGACACGATTCAGACATTCGGTCAATAGCGATCACAAGTAACAACCATTTCATCATAACAAGTTCAGACGACACTTTCGTTAAAATCTGGGAAATGCGATCAAAAAAGCTTTACGGTACTTTAAAGCAACACACTGCAGCGGTTTGTTCAGTTTCAATAACGCCTGACGATCTGTTCATAGTCTCTGGCTCCTGTGATCAGACAATAATTATCTGGAAAATCTCATCAAGATCTTTCATGCATAAATTTTCCTTCCACGATGATCACGTTTATGCAGTTTCTGTCTTCAACGACCTGATTTTTTCTGTTTCTCGTGATTCTAGAATTGGTATTTCAAAAGTTTCTACAATTGAATTTCAGAACTTCTTGAGTGTCAAGCCTTTTAAGGTAGGTTCTGAATCAATCAAAGATAATCTTGTGGCTTTTGGAAGTCTTGACCGTGTCGCTCTTTATGACCTTAGCGAAAATTCAAAAGAAATAATTTTTCAAGGGCATCTTGGGCCAGTGCAGTCAGTTTCTATTTCTTTTAAGCTGGACTTCTTGATCAGTGCTTCGACGGGAGATTCGAAAAATTTACTTGTTTGGGACTTAAGCACGAAAAGTCTGAAAGCAACTCTTGTAGGCCATGAAACTTCAGTTTTTTGCATTGATATTTCAAGTAATGATCTGAAAGCTATCTCTGGTGATTTTAACGGAACTGTTAGATTGTGGGACTTGAGCAGCTTTAGACAAGAGTTCTTGTTTTTTGGGCATACTGCTTGTGTTTATTCGGTCAAATTCAGTAAAGGTGGAAACTTCGCTGCTTCTGGAGGAAGTGATAGGAAAGTGTTTGTTTGGGATGTGATTAATAAAGTTCTACATGCTTGCTTTGATGGACATGAGGAGACTGTTTGGAAAGTGCTTTTCACTGATGATCAGATGATTGTTTCTGCAGGTCTTTATGATGGTGTTAGGGTTTGGAGCTTAACTGAAAAAAGATTGAAGAATCGGTTTAAGGATTTAAGTGAAGCGGGGGGCTGGCTGGAGTTGAATGAAGAAATGAAAGGTGAAATGATTCGTTATTTATTTTGAGTAGCTTTATGAATGAATCAATTAATATATTAGGGAATATCAAGTCTTCATCTAATTCATATCAATGTATAATTATAACCCTAATAAATAAATAAGCTTTTTAACACCTGTAATTATTTCAGCCATTAAGTAAGCCAATTTCAACCAATTAAACTTAACACCCTTCAACAAATTTATGATTTTTAAATTAACACCCTAACACCCTACAGAAAATAAACAACAAAATCAACACTCTATACAAAAAGTTAACACCCTAACAACAGTAAGTTAACAAAAGAAAACTTTACAACAGAAATTAACACCATAACACCTACAGCAAAATAAACAACAGAAATTAACACCCTACCCACATAAAAATAAATTCAGAAATAACACCCTACATCAAAATAAGCACCCTAAACTATCAAGCTATAATTTTCAGCCATTCCAAAATAACACCCGGATCAAAAATTTCCTTCCTCGTATCTTTCCTATAAATGGACTTAAACTGTGTGCGCCGAATCACACTAAAAGCAGCAGATCTCGAAAACGACCCAGTGACCGAAGTACTCTCTACCTAGGAAGAGCTTGAAATTCTGCGTAAAAAGCTCGAAGAGATAAAAAAAAGCCAAAAAGAAGCCCGAAGCCCGGACTACTTAAAATACTCAAAAGAAAAACTTATCCAAATCCTAACCGACCGCGACCGAGACCATCGAAAAGTAGAAACTTTTTACCGAAACCAAATCGACGAGTTAGAAGCCGAGCTAAGCGACAATCGCGAGCTGATAATTTCCTTGATTGACGAAAGAAACGACGTTGACTTAGAGCTTTCCCAAGTGCGAAAACAGAAACAAGAATTTAAATCTCAAGTCCAGTACCTCGAAATCGAGCTAAACAAGCGTTCAATGGAAACTTCTGAAATTTCTCACAAGTTAGATCTCGCCCAGAAGCAGGTAACTCGCCGTTCCCAACAAGTTCAAGAAGAACAGCAAAAAATCGATCTTCTTAACACCCAGATCACTTCACTTCAGTCCTCACTTTCACTTGAAAAAGGACAAGTTCAAGATTTAACTAAAAAAATTCAATCACTTGAAAAAGACCTTCAAAATTCCTTTAAACAAATAGAAGACCTTCAAAAATCTCTTTCAGAAATGAGTAAATCAAAGATCTTCACTGAAAACTTGACAGACAAAAAGCTTCAAGACGCAGTGACCCAGTTATCAATGATAATCCTGAATAAAGAAAAAAGTTACACCCTGTCACCTGAGACTCGATACCTGGTAAACCAAATCTTCGGCGAGAACTGTTCAAAAATCATCGAAGCTTCCGATTCAAAATTCCAGAAACTATCAGAAACATGTAAATCTCTTCGTGATGATCATACAAAACTTGCAGGTATCACCGAGTTGATCCTTCAAGAATTCACCCGTTTATTCAAATGGGTTGAATTTCAGAATGATTTAGTAAAAAATGAAGATTTTACCCAACTTTCTTCAAACTTTCACAGTGAAATGCCTTCTCTCTCTGAGAACTTCAATGAAACTGTCCAATTCCAGCATGACCCTGAACTCGCTTTAAAGCTTTCTGCAAGATTAAGTGTGAAAGAAAAAGAAGAAAGCATTTCTTCTGGAAGACCAATGTTCGGCTCTGTAAATTCCGAAGAAGCTGAAAAAATGCAAAGAAAAGTGAAAGACCAGAAGAAAGAAATCGAAGACTTAAAGAACAGTCTTCACGACGCTTATTTATCTGAAAGTCAAATGCGAGAAGAAATCAACGAGCTGAAGAGCAGTCTTTCATCTTTAAAGAAAAATACTCCTAAATCTGAAATGCTACGATTTCTTCATTGCCAGTCACTAATGATGGAAAAACTGCTGAAACCAGAACCTGTGTAGATAAAGTTTAATAACTATCGCGCACTTCTCATCTCTTTCGCTAAACTATCCTCAATTTTCGTGTTGATTATCAATTGGGTCTTAAGCCCGCGTGCCAAGTACTCAATCTGCGCAAGGATCACTTCACTAAGCCTGTTGAAATCTTCACTTAAAGAAGACATTCGATTTCGGCCAATGTTTTTCCATTCAGGTCTTTCCATCAGTTCACTTTTAAGTTTTTTCAGCTCTTCCGTGCTTTTCAAGTCAACTTGTAAGCTTTCTAAAAGTTTCTCAAAACTTTCAATGACGACTTCTCCTTGTTTCACATTGTTTACCCTGGTGACTGAAGAAGTTGCTTTCCTGGAACAGCAGTTCATAATTATTAATTACATCAGTCCCGCCCGTTGAAGTCGGAAAAGACCAGTTCTCGGATAAGGCCCATTATTTTAGAAGCGTTTTCACTTTCGTATTCTTGATCCTGCTCTCCAAAGGCTCTGATGAAAAAGCGGTTTGGTTTTGTTGGGTGGAGAAAAACTGCATCGACTTCTGAGACTTTATATGAACTGACTTTTTTACCGTCGATTGTTTGAAGGACATGCTTTCCGTCTTCACCTTTACGGAGGATGAGAGTTACACTTGTGGTTGTTAAAAGCCAGATTCGCTTTACTGAGAACTTTTGGTAACTTGAACGTGCCTCGGCGACGGTGCTTCGGTATTTTAAAAGCTCTTCTGCCATTTCATGCTCGATTTTTATGTGATTTGCTAATTTGTCAACTATTTCTTTTTCGTATTCTTTGATTGAGTCGACTTCTTTTTTTACTTTTAAGTGTTTTTCCTCTAGCATTAAAATGTCGATGTTTCTTTCTCGGATCTGTGAGTCAAGTTCTAAACTTTTTTCTTTAACTAAGTCGATTTCTGATATAAGTCCTATTTTTTCTTGTTTACATTTCTCGATATTTACTCGAATTACAGAAATTTTCGATTTTAAGGACTCGACTTTCTGCTTTAATGTCTCGTCACTTGTGGAAAGAGTAGAGATGTTTGATGCGAGTTCTCTGATTTTTTATTACTTTTCAAGGTTTTCAATACTTGGAGCGAGTTTTAGGTTTTCTTTGATGAGTTGTGAGTTGTCTTCTTTTAGTTTCGAATTTTGTTGTTCTAAGAGAAAAAGTCCTCGAGAGTCGGTCATGTGGTCCTTGTTGGAACTGGAGCCTTCGAACATCTCGAGTTTTTTTATTTTGTGGTCGAGGTCTTGAGTTACCAGGTTCAAGATGCTTATTTGGTGGATCTGAATATTTCGTACTTTTTCTTTTAGCGATTTTTCGGTTTCAAGAACTTTTTCGGAGAGCTCTTCTAGTTTGGATTTTAAGGATTTTCTTTCTTCTCTTTCACTTTTTATCGCGTTTTTCAGGTAGTCTAAAGTGTTTTTCAACTTGTCAACAGTCCATCCTTCTGCCATATTTTTTATTTATGATGAGATTTCAGGGTGGACTGGAGATTTAGTTTTTAGGTTGTTTTAGTATTTTTAGGTTTTTTTAGTATTTTTAGAAGTTTTAAAAAGACTTAATATCCAAAAATTTTATGATAATTTAGAAATTATTCATCAGTTATATCAAGTGTCTGAGAATCACTATATCTCATTAAACCAATCAACCTAAAAATTTAGAATCTAAGTTTGCTGAATAAGAACTTGGTGTGAAGACTTCCAGCTTTCTCGCCCTTCTTGACTGTTGCCTGAGAAGTATATTTCTTGGTAAGAACATTTCTAAGTTCTTTTCTAAGTTCTTTCCTAGACTTAACACTGGCCATTTTTTCGTCATTGACAACTCCTTTCAAGTCAAGGTCTCCAGAGAGAAGATATCTAGTTGGTAGAAGATGTTGATAATTGACATACTTGACAAAAGCTCTCACTCGAGTACGTCTTTCCTGCTTCTTCTCATGCATCTTCGCAGTGATGAACAAAGGAGCCTTCTTGACACCAGCGACTAAAGCGTGAGGGAAGGACCTGTCCTTGGTGCCTTCATCATAACACTTGACGACGACTGCCTTCTTTCCTGCGTTTCTTCCGGACAAGACAATCACGACTCTGCCTGGCTTGATGAACCTCACCATTTATTACAATTCGTGATTTAGATTCATTTCCTTTCTTTGACGTGGATTTCTTGAATTTCTTGAAATTCTTGATTTTCAGGATTTTATTTAAGTTTTAGACTATGAAAACCTTCTGACTTTTTCGATAAGGTCTGTGTTTTTATGTGAATAAACCTTCAAAAACTTATCAAAAATTGACTTAAAAATGTCTGCTGACGTTCTTAGACAGGTTCACTCGTTTTTAGTAAAAGAAAAAGGAAACCCGTTCTTCACTGTTCAGAGTCACAACATAGAAATCCTTCACTCACCTATTGACTTCTACCTTGCAATATGTGTAAGATTAAAATAGAAAGGAATAAGAATTGCTTGTAAAAGAATCGTCATCACCTCGCTTTATATGGGCGAAGGGCCTCTTGAACATTATTTACTTGATCAAATCTTTAATAAAATCGAAGTGAATGACTCGATTCGCATGAGTTTTTTAGTTGATTATCATCGAGGTCAGAGAGGGGACAAGTTCAACTCTGTCAACTTTTTTCATCCTTTTAAAGCGAATTTTCATCCAAATCTTAACATTCGAGTTGGATTTTACAATCATTGTCGACCTTTCTTTGTTCCTTCTAAAATTTTGCAAGAGGTTAGAGGAGTTCAACATTTGAAGATGGCAGTTTTTGATGATAATGTTATTTTGACTGGAGCGAATACTAGTGAGTCTTATTTTACTGATAGGGAAGATAGGTGGATTGTTTTTAAAGAGTGTAAGGAACTTGCTGATTATTGTGATGATCTTGCGAATTCGGTTATTGATTTTTCTTATCAGATGAATGATGAAGGGAATTTAGAAGTAAGTTTTAAACAGCTTCCCAGGTATATACCGAAAAAATTTGAGGATAGGAGGAAGATGATTCAGGATCGTGTTAAAATGTTTAAGTTTATGCAGGAAGAAAAGGAAGATATTAAAATCAATCCTGAACCCGAATTCCCAAAAGATAAAGAAACACCTGATGCAAGTGCCTTAAAAATTCTAGAAAGACAAGCAGACCAGAAGACAAGATTGAAAAAAGCTATAAAAAGAACTGATGTTTTTAATATTCTGAAAGAAATGCCTGAAGAGTACAATATTATCACTGGATCTGGTGGGTGGAAAAATGAAATAATACCGACTGGTGGACCTGTTTATCTCTTTCCAAGTCTTCAGATGAACTATTTCGGCTGCAATGATGATTATGAGTTCTTGAAAATGATTTTACCGAAGTTCGATTCCCTTTTTATATCATCAGCTTATATGAACTTTCCTCGTGAGATAATTGAAAGTCTTAAACAAGTAGAAAAATTATCTCTACTTTCGGCTTCTCCTTATGTAACAGCCATCTAGGCAAACAGCTTTATCGGAGACGGAGTAAAAAACTGGATTCCTTACTTTTATCAGGCACTTCGAAACAAAATGATCAAAGATCTCCCAAATGCACAATTTTCAGAGTACTTCAAAGAAGGTTGGAGTTTTCATAGCAAAGGGATTTGGGCGGAAGGACCAGGAGGAGTTTTTTTCAGCAACATAGGAGGGTCCAACTTTTCACATCGATCATTTTTCAGAGACATTGAATTTCAAGTATACATGTCAAGCGATTGTCCACAGTTCAGAAAAGAGCTTTTAAAAGAAAAAGACCGTATCTGGAAATTCGCTGAAAGTGACCTAAAAAAGTACCAATTAAAATACAAATTTCCTACACAAGTTTTAGCTAGATTATTTAAGAACTTTTTGTAGATAATGAAAGATAACTAACACTAATTAAAGATTTTATATTAGAGGATAATTATTATTATCTTAATAATAAAAATATTATTATCTTAATAATAAAAATACTATCTTTCACTTATAAACCTTTGTAAATTCCCGAAATCCTCTAGTTAAACTTGATTAATAATCATAATCCTCAAACAATCACATTAAAAATAATCATCTCTCACTACTCCCCCTCTCAAAAACTAAAAACTTTATCTTTCCAACCCTTCAAAAATGTCAGAAGGTGAAAAAATTGATCCTGACAGACAAAGCCTGGTACAAGACCCAGTGAACATCGCCTTAGCCGAGCTCCACAACGTAAACTCCAATCAGAAGGCAACAAGAGTAAGAGACCTTTCACAAAGTGCCTCTTCTGCAGATCAGACCTGCAAATGTTGTTCAATGTCAGCTGTAGAAGCAATTTAGGACCCTCCTTTATTTTCTTTGACATGCAACCTGATTAATCTAGGCCAGTTGGGTGTTGGTTTTCCGTTATTTTTTTATACAATCAAGGCCTTTCTGCTGATGATCCTCTTAGGTGCAGTGCTATGCGGACTGCCCTGTTCGATCTACAATTACTCAAAGTCGAAGTCTTTGGGCGACAAGCCGTCAAACTGGGCGTCTGAGTCTTCGATCCATGAAGAAGAAGACCCGATTTGGCAGGGGATTTTATTTTTTCTTTACTTTTTACTGATGATTTTCTGCATCATTATTTTTCATCGCTTTATTCGCAATAAAATCGTCGATATTGACTCTTTGAATATCACTCCTTCCGATTTCACTGTCATCGTCAAAGGCCTGTCAACGGACACTGATTATGAAGACTTAAAAAAATTCTTACAGGAAAATTCAGCTCCTTTCAAACAATACGCAGAAGTCGTGGCCATCAGTCCCAGTTACAACATCTCTGAATACGTCGCAAAGACCAAAAGACTCAGAAAAATGAAAGCCATGGTAACTCAAATCGAAATGAATAAAAATTCTCGCATGTTCAGAAAAGAGAAAAAAAAAGAAGAACTCAATCGAAAAATTGAAGAAATCGGAAAATGGAAACACGAATTCGAAAATTCTGATAATTTGAAGTTTGAACAAGGAACTTCTGCTTTTGTCACTTTTCGAAAACAGACTGAGGCGAAAGAAATTATCGACTATTGGAGACAAACTGAACTAGAGACCTTTTCAAGATATCTCACGTTATGCCTTCATAAATACCTGTTCTCTCGAAGGACTTATCAAGGAAATGTGATTAAAATTGAACAGGCACCTGAACCTTCTGATATTATTTGGGAGAACTTGAATGTCAGCAACTGGGTCAAGTTCGTGAAAAAAGCGAAAACTTTTGTGGTGACTTTGATTTTGATAGGAATTTCATTTGTTGTAGTCTTGTCGATCAAGATTTATGAGTACAATGTTTATGTTGAGTCAGGGAAAAAACATATCTCGAATTCAGAAAACGTGAAAATTAAGATGATCTCTTTTTTCTTGTCTGCTTCGATTGTGATTCTGAATCAAATTATTGGTATTGGCATTCGGTACTTTTCCAGATATGAAAAACCCTCGACTTGGACGAACTACAACATTTCGGTTTTTCATAAACTTGTTGTTTCGACTACTTTGAATACGATTGGATTGCTGACAATTGTTAACTCTTATGATATTCAAAAAGGGTATACTGGGGCTAATGGATTAGATATTCATTGGTTTTCGAATGATTATGGATTACCTACTGATCTGTCTAACTTGTTGCTGATAGATGCTTTTGTTTTACCACTTATACTGATTTATCATCCTAAGTACTTGGCTAAGCTGTATAAAAGGAAAAAGGTCAGGGATGGCAAGTTGAATATCACTCAGTTTGAAGCTAATCAACTTTGGACTAATCCAGAAATAGATGTGGCTGAAAGATCTGCGAGATACGTTAGAACTTTCATGGTGATTCTATTTTTTTCTCCAATCTTCCCACTAGGTCTGATCCTAGGAATCGCTTGCTTTCTGATTCTATACTGGACAGACAAGTACCTTCTACTTCGAAGATACTGCAGACCAAAGACCTACGGTAAAGACATGACTTTGGCAGTAGTAAAATGGTTGCCAATCAGCCTGCTAGCCTTCACAGTACTTTTCAAATAGATATCAAACCTCGCAGTTCAATACTTCACTCACAAAAACTCCCGAAAATTCATAATCGCTCCATTCATGGGACTAATAATTTCCATCTGCTACTTTTTATTCCCTTTCC
Source organism: Stentor roeselii (assembly GCA_006503475.1). NCBI lineage: Eukaryota > Ciliophora > Heterotrichea > Heterotrichida > Stentoridae > Stentor > Stentor roeselii. The sequence continues at coordinate 20,541 of RSEH01000028.1, forward strand.
GAAAATGCTGCGGCAAGAAAATCAACGCAGAAGACGCAGTTGCCTTCAACGTGACTCAAGAAGAAAACGACTTCAAAAAGCAGAACTTGAATTTTCATGATGATTACATCAGGTCAAACCCAGTGACTTCGAAAGCTGGATGGAGTGACTGGCTTGCTGAAGTTGAAAGTAAGATTTAATTAGAGTCGAAAGGTTTAGACGCTAGGAACCAGTACCAGCTTATGTATGAGAAGACTATTAACAGGGCTGGGGTTTTTAATTATGCTGATTCGAGACCTTCATCGAATTATTTGAATGAAATTTCGGGATATGCTTATGTTGACCCAAGTAGATACTCGTCTGGTAGTGAAATGTATGAAAGGTATTCAGTGATGATGGCTAAAAGACCTGAAAGTGGATCGAAACAAGCTGGGTATGAATATGTTCCTCCTACTGTTGGTAGTCAGAATAACCCTGTGATTGGAAGTAGGAATAATCAAGGACTGCATCCGCCTGGACATCAGGGTATTCATCCTTCTTATCAGCAGCCTTCTCCTTCTTATCAACAGCCTTCTCCTTCTTATCAACAGCCTTCTCCTTCTTATCAACAGCCTTCTCCTTCTTATCAACAGCCTCCTCCTTCTTATCAACAGCCTTCTCCTTCTTATCAACAGCCTTCTCCTTCTTATCAACAGCCTCCTCCTTCTTATCAACAGCCTTCTCCTTATCAGCAACCTCCTTCTTATCCAAACCCGGCTTACCCTCCTCATCAGGGCTATCCGAATCCTGGCTATGTGCCGAACCCTGGAAATCCTCTGGATCCAGGCTACCGCGTGAATCAGGGAATCTATCAACCTGGACATCCTGTTTATCCTCCTGCTAACCCGAATCTACATGCATTTAATCAGTATTATAAGTAGGTCATAGTTAGAGATTAATTAGAAATTCTTTGATTTTTTATTTTCAATATTTTGCTCGGTTCTTTGTAATAGTGTGAAAAAAAGAGATGAAGCTAGGTCTTAGTTTTCAATTAAAGTCTTGGATAGTAAAGAAATAGGTTATTTTGGAAGATTAGAAGACCAGGAGTGATTCACTTATGATTTTCTTATATTCTTTAGATGAATATAAAAGAAATCACATAGGTCAGAATCATTAAATTTCATAATCTATTGTTTTTGTAAATAGTTGACATTAAACCTTTGTACAGGATACTTTCTTAAGGGTTTTTCATAAAATATTTTATCTTAAGGAGAATTGCAAGGCTCATATTAAACATGAAGGAGCCATTCACAAACCAGAGTTATTAACAGTACTGAATAAGTTATCTTTACCTTTTTTCCCTATTTTAAAAACAAGCCGAAGCATGTTTTATTAGAAATTTCATGCTTGAAAGTAACCATTTTATAAAGATTTTAATAAATTTAAAATATTGATCATCAATTATTATCACTGATTGTTCACCTATAAAAAAATGAGATCTAAACTTAAGCTATTTGATTCCTTAACACTAAAGACTCAGAGTAAAAACAAAGCAATATCCTGTTTCTTAATTGTTTAAATACCTCATATTAACAGGTTTCAGTCATCAATGATATTAAAGATCCCAAACCCTGCAAACCATTAAAACCTAAAAAATCATTCAAAATTTCTACCTTCAACACTAAACGACCCTAAACCTCACCTTTTCCATTTTCTCACATCTCACTAAAAATCACAAAATCCTTCCTTCAAAACAAAAACCCAATCCTCCAGATCAAATCTAAAAACCCTTTTCTCCAAACACTTAAAAAATGATAAACTTTTCAGGAATAGGTACAACAAGTGAAGACTTCTGCTCATTTTTCCTTCTAAAGCAATCCCTAGTGATAACTCTGAGTTCTTTTTCAATGGGTAACAAATAAAAAGGCTACCAACTAGGTATCCTAAACACGACCGAGTCCCAACTCTGCTCCTACTTCGCCTGGGGAAGATTAAACTGGGTCTTCATCACACTCGCCTCAAGTCTCTTCTGCGTAGGTGCAGGTCTCGGAGCCTTGATCTCAGGAAAGCCGACGAATTACTTCGGCCGTCGAAGATGTTTACTCGCAACCAACTTCTCCATGGTAATCATTTCATTCCTGGTAAAAGCCACAAAGACTTTAATTCCCATTGACTACTTCTACTTAATCTGCAGGTTTCTTATGGGAGTCTGCATCGGGGTCTGCTCTTCAGTGCCTCCGATTTTTATCAATGAACTCGCTCCTCGTAATTTGAAGAACCAACTCGGAATTTTCATTCAGATGATGATCAGCTTCGGGATTTTTGCATCGTTTTTTGTTGGGTGGGTCTCTGGTTTAGTCATTTTTGATACTTTCTGGAACTGGGCTTTTCCTTATCTTTTTCCTGTCATCCCTATCGCTTTGCAGTCGTATTTTTTTTTGATTAGGTTTAAACTTGATACGCCAAAGTGGCTTTTGTGTAATTCAAGACAATGTGAAGCGGAAAGTGTTTTGAAGAAAATTTATCTGCCTTGGGCTTGGCAGCAAAAGTTGAATGAACTTGAAGCTGATCAGTCTTCTAGTAGGATGACTAAAGATTTACCTGGAATTTTAACGAAAAGTTTAGAAAGACCGACTTGTTTGGCTTATGTTTTGTGTATTTTTCAGCAGCTTTCGGGGGTTAATGTTTTGATTTTTTATTCTGATCAGGTTTTTAGGAAATTTGAGGATTTTGATGGATTTTCGATTTATTTGACTTTGATTCTTGGGTTTTGTAACTTTTTGTTTGTTTTGCCTTGCTTTTTTTATAATAGGTGGTTTGGAAGAAAGGCTTTGCTTTTGCAAGGGTTTTTGGGGATGTTTGGTTGCTATGCTGGACTTATTGCTTTTTCTTATTTTGATATGATGATTCAGGATCATTGGGTTATATTTGTGTTGATCGTCATTTCAATCTACTTTTACGAAACATCTCTAGGAACTTTTGTCTGGATTTTCGTTACAGAACTAATGTCATTCAGATGGGTAGGTCGAGCAATCTGTGTACAATGGATCTGCGCAGCATGTATCTCAGGTCTATATCCAGTCCTCTTCAAATTTAACCTTCACTTCGACTTCAAACTCCTCTACATGTCCTTCGCACTAAGCTGCGCGATCGGTTTCATAGTGATCTACAACTTCACAATAAACGTAAAAGGTTCCGAGCTAGAAAACATAATCCAAAAAATCAGCAGTAGTCCTTCTCTCTTACAAAATAGCGAATCATCAACAGTAAGACTTTCCGATCAATTAAACTAATTAACTAATCCTCATCCAAACCAATCCCATATCAAAACAAAAAAAAAATCCCCAGTATAAATACATTTCCTTGCAATACAATTGGAGCCCATTGGGTCATCCGATTAAATTGGAACGATACAGAGAAGATTAGCATGGCCCCTGCGCAAGGATGACACGCTCAAATCGAGAAGTGTATCCAAATTTTTTGGCAAGTCTTCGAAATAAATGGAATTTCGAAAGTCTCAATGGACCGAGTCGATCTCCTCCCTTCTTCGAAAGACGGAGCTGAACCTGATCCGCATCCAAACGCCCTTCCATGAAGAATACCCGAGAAACTGTGGGTCAGCGACTTACCATACTTCTTTTTACGACAACGGAGAAGCCATCCAAAGACCGCCAACGGATTTCAAGGACTTCAAAGACACGAAAGACTTCCGGGAAGACTCAGTGCCGCAGATTCAACAAGAAATTATTTCAGTCAAAAATTCGATTGAGAAGATGCTGAATGAACGGCTTAAAAGTCAAAAAAAAGACATTGAAAATATCGGTGATCGATTAACTAACTTAGAAGTTCGATCCACTGATTTAGACAGGTTCAAGGAAGAGACAAAGATTTCTTTGAATAACATTGAAAAGAGATGTCAAAGTGAAATTAAAAGAATTGAACAGTCAGCGAAAGGCTTTGTCACGAAAGAAGACCTGAACATCGCGGTGGACTCTCTTAGCAAAGCGAGTTTGAATAGCTTTAAAGGTCTTGAAAGGGAAATTGAAAGTATTAAAAGTGGAGACTTTGACGTCAAACAAGAAGTCTTCCGCATGGCTGAAGATAAAATGAGAGACGTTTCTAAGAAATTCGTCTCTCTCAACGAATTCACCTTGTTCAAAGAAGGAGTCCTTTCTGAGTACGATGACAGAATGAAGAACTTAGAACAAGCCATCGACTTAAGACTAGAAAAATTCAAATCTTCTTATGAAAGAGAAGAAACCGTCTTCGAAAAGAAAGTTTTCGACTTAAAGCACAATTTCGACGAAAGAGAAGAAAAAATCACCAGAAAAATCCAAGAAGTCGAGAAAAACCTTGAAAAAACCTCGAAAAAGCACCAAGAAGAAAAAGCAGGTCTTTCACAAGAAATAGAAAAACTGGCTGGAATGATAGACGTGACTGAACTTGAATACCGCCTCGACGCTCTTGAAACCAGTCTCAACCGTCTTCCAAAACAAGTCGTTCAACCTGACCTTTCCGGACTTGCACAAAAGCAGGACCTGGCAGGACTTCAATCAAAACTCGCAGATTTAGAAGTCTACAAAAAAAACCTGGACCAGCGAATTTTTGAAATCGAGAGAAAAGTTCAAGAACTTGAATCTGCTGAGTCTTCTGAAATCGATGCAGACTTGGGAGGACCGATGAAAGGAGTCACTTTTGGAAAACTTGAAGAAGAGAAGAAGACCTCGGCCTTCACTAATATTAATATTGAGAACTTTGGGGAAAGTGACAGTGATAGTCAGTATATTTCACCTCATACCTCGCCTATGAATCAACTTAATATATTGAAAAAACCTGGAGACTTTGAAATCAAAGCGAAAAGTGACTTGCCTAAGAGAAAAACGGATCTTATCGTTGTTGATGAGGACCCTGACATTGAAAATAAAGATAATTCTTACTCCAAACCAGCGAAAAAAACTGAAGTTAAGCATTTTCCAGTTGAAAATGTAAAAGTTGAAAGTAAAAAGTCCTTCGAAGACTCAGGAAAACTTTTCAAATCCAAAGAAAATATCGAGGAAAACTTCAAGGGGAAAAAAGAAGAACCTGTGAAAGGACTGAAAGAAAATAAAGGAATTAACTTGTTCATCCCTGAACCTGACTTGAAAAAGTCAGAATCAAATTCAAGTGACTCAGAAAGCTCTGACTTCGGACTCGGCCTCAGCAATAAAGCCCCGAAGCCTTTAACAAAACCTTCTCAATTAGAGGTGAAAGGCAAATCTGAAATTCCTGCAAAAATCACCAAACCTGTTCAAAGTCCTTTAAAAATAGAAGATGATGAAGATGAATTCGGATTTTCTTTCGCTCCTATTCTTAAACAGCAGAAACCCGCATTGAACCCTATTCAGGCAAAAAATACTTCACAAAAAGTAGAGGAAATTAAAATAGTTCAAAAAAATGAAGACTTGCAGGTCTCAGGACTTGTTGATTCTCAGTTTGAATTGTTTGTTGCGAATGAAATCAAGATTTGTGTGGATCAACTAAAAGTAGGGATTTTTGGAAAGGCCTTGGTAGAAAAAAGTCTTGTTGAAAGTGCAAAACCTGTACCGAAAAAGATCCCTGATAGCATTAAAGGAATGAATATGCAGAATTTTTTAAGCAGGGAAAGTTCATCTGGTAGCTTTTCAGGAGAATCTGGAGGATCTTCAGAAAAATCTGGTTCTGGATCTGGGTCTAATTCCGATGTAGACTTCAACCAAAGCATTGAATCCTTGCCTTGAGCAGGTAAAATACCAACTAAGTAATGATAACTAAAATAAACTCTAATGACTACCAATTAATCATCAATCACTCCCAATCCAAAACCCAATCAACTTTTCCAAAACCGCTAAAACCCTTCACCCTCCTCACCTTCCACCCCACTCTCCTTCTCCCTCCTTTCCACTTCTCTAAAATCTTCTAATTCCAAAATGCCAAATTGTCTTATCTAATCTGAGATTATAATTAATGGCGGATATAGACACCAACCTGTACTCTCGTCAAATCGGTACCTTCGGCATGGAGATGATGGGCAAGTTGATCCAACTCAAGGTCTTGATCTCAGGCTTGCGAGGCGTGGGAGTCGAGACGGCAAAAAACTTGATTCTAGCTGGTCCCAATACAGTCGTCGTTCACGACGACTCCTTAGTGGCCCTTTCAGACCTGGGCAGCAACTTCTACCTGACCCAAAGTGACGTGGGTGCTCGTTCAAGGGCAGAGGCCTCAGTTGACAAGCTGCAGGAGCTCAACCCTCATGTTCGAGTTTCAACTCATAAAGGAAGCCTCACAAATGACTTCCTTATTCAGTTTGATGTGATCTTCTTGTCTGAAAGTGACTTGAACACACTTGAAAGAGTCAATGATTTCTGTAGAAACAACGGACAAAAGCGCATCGGGTTCATTTCTTGTGAAGCTTGGGGAGCTGCGGGGTATGGCTTTGTTGACTTCGGTCATGAGTTTAAGAGTTTTGATAAGGATGGAGAAAATAACAGGTCGTTTATTATCTCGAATATCACGAAAGCTAATCCAGGGATTGTGACAGTTCATGAGGAAAAAAGACATACTTATCAAGATGGTGACTGGGTAGTGTTCAAGGAAGTGCAGGGAATGAGTGAGATTAATAACTTGCAGCCTATGGAAGTGAAGTTCGTGTCGCCTTTTTCATTTTCTATTGGAGATACCTCAGCGTTTTCTGATTATACTCGTGAAGGGATTGTTGAACAGGTGAAGGTTCCTACGAATTTCAACTTTAGGAGCTTGAGAGAGTCACTTTTGAACCCGGCTACTAATGAACATCCTTTGAATATCACTGACTTCGGGAAATTCGGAAGAGCTGAACAACTTCATATTGTCTTTTGGGCTGTTAGAGAGTTTCAGAGAAAACATGGAAATTTACCCGCCTTGCATAATGATCAACATGCTCAGGAGGTCTTTGCTATTGCTAATGAAATCAATGCTCGTCAGAAGGAACTTGGACATTTTAATGTTGAAGCGGTGGAAGAAAGTGTCGTTAGGTATGTCAGTCGATTTGCTAGGGCACAGGTCAGTCCTGTTGCTTCTTTCTGGGGAGGAATTATGGCTCAGGAAATTGTTAAGTTCACTGGAAAATATACACCTATTCAACAGTGGCTCCATATTGACTTCTTTGAAATCATACCTGATAGTGCTGACTGGTCACCACGAAACAGCCGATACGACGACCAAATCGCTATAATCGGAAACGAAATCCACAACAAAATTTCCTCATCACGAAGTTTCCTAGTAGGAGCAGGAGCTCTAGGCTGCGAGTTCTTAAAGCTCTACGCCCTAATGGGAGTATCAGTAAACGGCGGAGAAGTGGTAGTAACCGACGACGATTCAATCGAAATTTCAAACCTAAACCGTCAATTCCTCTTCAGAAGAGACGACGTAGGGCACAGCAAGAGCGAAAGAGCGGCTCTAGCCGCTCAAAGAATGAACAGCGACATCAACGTGATCTCCAAGCAAGACCGAGTAAGTCCAGAAAACGAGCACATCTTCCACGACGACTTTTGGCATTCGCGAGGCTTCGTCACGAACGCCGTGGACAACGTCAATGCCCGTCTTTACGTTGACAGTCGATGCGTGTGGTACGAGCGGCCACTTCTTGAAAGTGGAACTTTAGGGACCAAGGCTAACACCCAGGTGTGTTTACCTCACAAGACCCAAAGTTACGGCGACTCTCAAGACCCGCCTGAAGAAAGCATTCCGATGTGCACTTTGAAAAACTTCCCTCACGCCATTGAACATTGTATTGAATGGGCCAAGGACGAGTTTCATGGAGCTTTCAGTGATACTCCTCAAGAAGTTAACAAGTACTTTGAAAACCCGACTGTTTATCTTGCGTCTTTAGGGTCTGCTGGGAATTCAACAGTGCAAAAAGACAAGCTTCAGAAGATTAAAACTTTTATCGCCCTTCTGAAAAACGCGTCATTTGAAGAATGTGTGAAAGTAGCACGTGAGTCTTTACAAGAGTCTTTCCACAATCAAATCGCTCAACTTCTTCATAACTTCCCTCTGGACTACACGACAAAAGACGGAACTCCTTTCTGGTCAGGGCCAAAGCGTGCCCCTACCCCAGCTCATTTCGATGTAAACGACGCGGTTCATTTAGAGTACATTGTTGCAGGGGCTAATCTCATGGCCTACATCTTAGGAGTGCCTCAGAATCGAAACGTGGAACAAATCAAAGAAATCGTGAGTCGCGTTCACGTCAAGCCCTTCGCCCCGAAGGTCATCGCGATTCAAACCGAAGAAAACCAGGCAGTTCAAAACCTTGGAGAAGACGAGCAGATCTTATCCGCCTTGCTGCAAGAAATGAAAGTCGCTGACCCGGCAGTGGCAGGAAGACGAGTGAATCCAGTAGTCTTCGAAAAAGACGATGACAGCAACTTCCACATCGATTTTATCACACAAGCTGCTAACTTGCGCGCTAGGAACTATAAAATCCCTGAAGCTGACAGACAGAAGACGAAGATGATTGCAGGGAAAATCATTCCAGCTATAGCGACGACTACAGCGATGATTGCAGGAGCAGTGGCAATTGAACTGTACAAGTTACATCTTCATGATAATGTTGAAAAGTTTAAAAATACCTTCGCGAATCTTGGAATTAGTACAATTTTATTCTCTGAGCCTTTACCGCCGATGAGAACGAAGAGTAAAGATTATGATCCTATTGTCATGGGACCTGTCAAGGCTTATCCTGAAGGGTTTTCGACTTGGGAGAAACTTACTGTCGCTGGACCTTGCACCTTGCAACAGTTTATTGATGCTATTTTAAGGGAACATAAGTTGAAGACGAATATTGTTAGTTGTGGAAAGACTTGTCTTTATAATGGATACTTGCCAAAGGGAAAACATGCTGATCGACTAGGCAAGTCTCTTCATTTGTTGTTTGAGGAAGTCAGTGGACTTAAGATTATCCCTGGAAGAAGGTACTTGGCTGTTGAGGTCTCTTGTGAAGGAGAAGAAGATGGAAGTGACTATGCGATTCCTGTGATTAAGTACACCTTTTAATCTTACTTCTTTTGGATAATTTCAGGTTTTATGTATTGGTTTAAGATTAGTTCTTTTGGATTTTTCAACGATTTTTTTGAATTTCGATAAATGGAAAGTAAAAACAACGTCTTGTGTGTCAGAGTCAATCTTGCGGAATCTGTGAAAAAGAGACATGTCAGTAGTTTTGGGGTGAAACCAGTGAAGCCGCCTATCCATAAATCTACTCTTTCTTTGAATATTCCTTCTGAGGCTTCTCCTCGCATGGTCAGAATCAAAAAATGCCTTCACAGTCAAGTCACAGGTGGTAAAACAGGTTTAAAAAACCAGACAACTCTTGCAAAAGCAAGTCTTTCCACCTTAAACTTAATCCCCAAGGTGAAATTTCATCCAAACAAAGAAAACGTGAACCCTTCTGAAATTTCATCAACTTTACTAAAAACCTCTCGAAGACAAGCTCTTAATTCAATCCTCCTCACAAGCCACTCAACTAAAAGACTTATAAAATCATTAAAACACTGCTAAAAATAATCCACACCAGGAGGTAGCAAGTCTTCTTCTCCAACAGGGTCTTTTTTTTCATTAGCTTTTTTCTTAGAGTTCTTTTGATAAATCTTTGAATTCTTGATAAGACTTTTTTCAAACTCACTGATTTGAATGCTAACTCCAGTGATTCTATTAAATTCTTCAAGTTCTTCATCAAGAGTCTTTTTCTTATTTTTCCTATTAGGACAGTCCTGAGCGACATGATTAGTTTCATTGCAAAGTTCGCAAGACCATCCTAAAGCAAGAGGACGATTAGGACAAGCATATTTTTTATGTCCTTGTTCCCAGCAAAACTCGCACCATTCGGAGTTATAAGTAATTCCAAGTCGATTTTCAGCTCCAATCCTCATAAGTTCATATCTTCTATTCTTGTTATCCTCATCATCCAACTTCCCATTGAGTATCGGTTCTAATATTTCACAACATCTTTCAATATTAGCTTCACTGTCAGAAACAATCAAGACATGCATAGGTTCATCTTCATTTTCGAACTGATAATTTTTACCTCTAGAAGCCCCTCGTCCTCGAATGTAAATTTTACATTTTGTTCTTTTTTCTAAGATTTTTTGAGTTTTTCCTCGAGGACCGAGAATGAGAGACACGTAACTTTGGGCTGGGGTTTCTGTGAATTGAGGAATGTAAAGTTTTCGAGAAGCTGTTGGAGGACGGTAGTCTGGAGGCGGCTTGTATTGAGGGTCGATTCGGAGACATTCTTCGATGCAAGTGTTTCGCTCTTTTTGAAGCTTTTCTCTTGCTCGCACTTCTCGCGTGTTCACTCGAAGACCTGATTTTGGGTCGTATATTGGCTCTGGTGATGGAGAACGCACTTCGAAGTCTTGGATTTCTAAATCGTTTGCTGTTAGTCTTCTGGATATGTCCTCGATTCGGAATTGACGGAGGATTAACTCTACTTGGTCTGAGGATAGGAAGTCTGGAATGTAGGTTAAGGCTGGAGGGTAAAAACTTTTGTCGGTACTCCAACGGGAATTACTGGATTTTGCTTTTAGCACGTCTAATTCTTTTCGGTTCACTCGGAATGTGTCGCCGTCCTCCCATCTAGATCTCTTCCGCGGCTCAGCTGGAACAACCGCATCAACCTTATGTATTTCCATTATGTTGATATTAATTCTAAATCGCTTCAATATATTAATATGAAAAAATCAACACCAGCCTGGAGTTTCGTAGGCAAACCAACTCGTCGAATCACTAAAATAGAAACTCTTCCAGGTCCTGGGTCATACCAGCCAAAAGACCCGACTTTAGACACTTCTCCTCGTTGGGGAACCACCAGGTCTCCTCGACTTCCAGAGACTCCTAGCAAGTCGCCAGGTCCTGGTTCCTACTCATTCGAAAGTCGATTGCGAGGGCAGACTTTTGGGTAAAGACTAATCAGTTTTAGCAAAGCCAAGCGTCTTGATAGAAGCGGACTTGAAGACACTCCAGGACCTGGGGCGTATTCGGTTGAGCTTAAGAAGTCAAGTCTGAATATTTCTTTGAAAAACACTAGATATGAAGGGAAACCAAATGGACTTCCTGGCCCAGGCAGTTATTTATTTAGTGATAAGTTCAATTCGTCTCCAAGTTACTCAGTTGGGAAAGCAGTTAAATTGAAAATTGTTCCGAACTTGTTGCCTGGCCCAGCAAACTACTCATTATCCCCCATCAAGGCAGGCCCATCTTGGAAATTAGGAACAGAAGACAAAGACAACCAAAACTTCTGTAAAACCCCAGGTCCCGGAAGCTACTTCCAAGAAACCAAATCTTTTTCTCCATCTTTCACGATGAAATCAAGATACGAAAGCAGAAAGCGAGAAGAATCTCCAGGTCCCGGGTCGTATTCCCCAAGTGAAACAGAAAAAAGACTGAAAATTTCTGTGGGAGTCGCTGAAAAAATGCCTTTTAAGCCTTCACCCGTTCCAGGGCCTGGAAGTTATTCTCCTTCTGCGAATTACTTCAAAAAACTTGGGTCTTTCAGCAGGACTGAGCGAAGGCTGATAGAAGTTTTGAATAAAACTCCTGGGGTCGGAAGCTATGAAAGCAAATCGACCTTGAATGGGCCGAAGTTTAGCTTGAGTAGTAAACATATGCTGAAGGATCCTTCGGTACCTGTAAAGTTTATTTAGGGACCTGGGTCTTATACTCCGAAACCTTGCTTTAAAGAACTGCCCAATGTTAAGATTGGAAAAGAGAAGAGGGTCAATGAATTTTTCACTGATGTACCTGGTCCTGGAAGTTATCGACTTGAAGCGAAGACGGATGGGCCTAGTTGGAAGTTTTCCAAAACTCCAAAACATAAATCATGGAAACAAGAAGTACCAGGTCCAGGAGACTACGAAATAAAATCCACAATTCCCAACGTGGCATCCTATTATAATATAACTTAGAATCCTTCTTCAAAAAAAAACCGGATTTTTCTTATTAGTAACAAAATCAAAAAAAAAAACTCCTTCTAAAACCTCTCAAAAACCCTAAAACAATAAAAATTCCAAATAACCAAATAATAAACCTACCATATTCCCCTTTCACTGGCAATCCGTTCATAAATGGTATTCTCAACGAAATTTTTAAAGCGATATCCATCAAGACTATTAAAATCCTTCAAATCAGCAGCGATTCTATCACCAAACTACTTCAAATCAGTTCAAGAGATGGAAAAAGTGCTTCGACTTCTCGACCTGATTGGTAACCTCGAAGGCCCTTCAGTGGAATTCCTTGCCGAGCACAAATGGGACTACAAACACGAAGGTCATGACTGGGCGCATATCTGTCCTTTCGGGCCTATTCAGTCGCCTATCCGAATAACAACAGAAGAAACTCACCGATCTTCGAAGTGCTTTGAAGAAAAATACTATCCACTCGAACTTCAGTATTCTCCAATCATGACACGAGGAAGGTTCACAAAAAGAATTTATGTCGTTCATGGGGATTATGGAAAAATGCTTGTTTATCCACCTGTGGATAAGAAGAAGCCCAGGGTGTTCGAATCGGTTCAGTTTCACTTTCATGCACCTTGTGAACATGAAGTTGATGGAAATTTGTATGACTTGGAAATGCATTTGGTTCATAAGGATATCAGGAAAGGAACTTATAATGCGGTTCTTGGATTTATGTTTAAAAATACTGGAAAATTCAACCCTTTTATTCAGAGCACTATTGATGCACTTGAGAAACCTGAGAAGATTGACTTGGCGGAACTTTTGAAAGAAGATCCGCAGTTTTACTTTTATCATGGATCGCTTACTACTCCACCTTGCTCTGAAAATATTTTGTGGTTCTTGACTTCTAAGGTTATGGAAATGGATGAAAAACAACTCAGGTTTTTCACTTCTAGGTGGGCTGGAAATGAAGGATATGCTGAGGGCAAAGGGAATAATAGGGAGTTGCAGCCACTTTATAATAGACCTATCATTTATTTTGATGAGGTGAACAAAGGTAAGGAATAATTGATTTCATTGAGAATGGTATGAGTTATTAGTTTTTTTGATAATTTAATGTCTTTATGCAAAATATTGGAAGCTCCTCCTGTCGGAGAAACTATGCATTCTGCTGGACAGTGCTATTGTCATTTATGTAGTTGCGGAGAACATCGCTGTCCTTATGAAGAACGAAAGTCAAGATATAACCCATCATCCCTAAAATCAATCTACCGAAAAGACTACCCCCGTAAGCCTCTCAGTCGTTCAGAGTAATAAAAATTCAGAAAATGCCTTCCGAAAACCCCTCTCTACACACACGAGAAACGTAAAGACCTGATCAGCACATCTCAACACGACTTCCCACCAAACGAGTCGATAAAAACGAAATCCGCTAAATATGTGCGTCAAAGTAATTTAGGAGCTTTGAAGTTTTCAGGTCTCACGAACTACAAAAGCGACTTCCCGAACTGGGGCAACTACGAGTTCATCAACATCGGTAACTTCAAAAAGTCTTACGTGACTCACGGCGTTCGACTCAGTCCTTTCACGACCTACACACAGGAATTTGGAAATAAAATTGAAGCTGCTCGGTTTAAAAGTCAAAGTCGTGTTAATGCGAGAAACCCTTTGCCTGGAAAAGGAGAGTTTTTTGGATATACCACTTCAGGGCAAACTTTTGTTAATTTTGGAAAGGATAAGTTTCCTAAAAGGGTCAAGTCCAAGATTGATGGGATTGTGAAGATGATGTCACCGCCTAAGGTTTATGATACGATTTATAGAAGCGAGTTTAATAAAAAAGAGTCTCCACAGGTTTTTAAGAAGAAAAGAAACATGTATTGAGATGTAAGTGAATTAATTTTAAGTGGTGTTAGAATTACCAAACCTTTAAAAATTCAATTCTTTCCGTTATTACCTAAAATCAGTTATTTTTGATAGGTTTCATAGCAGGGAACAGTAAAACTTCCTTAATATTATTCTTGTTACAAAGTAGCATAACAAGGCGATCCAACCCGATCCCCCAGCCCGCAGTCGGTGGGAGTCCATATTCAAGACTTTTACAAAAGTCCAGATCAATATCCTGAGCCTCCAGATCCCCTCTTCCCTTCATTTCAGCCTGTTGCAGAAACAATTTTTTCTGAATATAAGGGTCATTCAACTCTGTATAAGCATTGCAAATTTCCTGACAATTGACAAAAAGTTCAAACCTTTCAGCCAAGCCTTCCTTTCCCTTGACCCTGCTGGGCTTGGCCAAAGGACTCATGATCTGAGGATGATCAGTTAAAAAGGTAGGCTGAACACAAAGCGGTTCAATAAACTTCCCACAAAGCTTGTCAATCATCCGAGCGGCAGTTTTCGGTTCAGGTACTAAAACATCAAACTCTTCACACAAGTCCTTTAAAAACTCCTCACTTTCCTTACTCGACAAGTCATCCGGGAAGGTCCTAGCAGTTTTATTTTGAAGTTCTTGAATCATGGAGACTCTTTTAAAAGGTTTTTCAAAACTGATGACTTTTTTTCCTTCCTCATCATCAAAGGTCACTTCAAACGACCCATTCAAAGAAAAAACAAGAGAACTGAGGAAGTCTTCAGTGAAAGTCATTAAATCATGGTAGTCAGCATAAGCCCAGTACATTTCGCAAGTTGTGAATTCAGGGTTATGGGTATGGTCAATGCTTTCATTTCTAAACTGTTTTCCTATTTCATAAACCTTTTCCAGACCCCCGATGATGAGCATCTTTAGATAAAGTTCAGGTGCGATTCGCATGAAAAGGTCAAGATTCAGGTCCTCATGATGCGTTTTAAAAGGTTTCGCCGCAGCGCCTCCTGCGATAAGGTTCATCATCGGAGTTTCGACTTCCAGGAACCCTCGGTTGTTTAGAAAGTTTCGAAGAAAGGATAAGATTTTTGTTCGCTTTTTGAAGACTTCTTGGATGTCTTGGTTTATCATCAGGTCCAAATACCTTTGACGAAATCGAGTTTCTTGGTCTTTTAATCCTGAATGGCCTGGCAACATGTGAAGACAGTAGGAAAGTTGATCGATTTCTGAAGGAACTATACTTAAAGTACCTTCCTTGCCTTTTGGGTTTGACCTGCTGGGGAATCCTGAAACTCCAATTATGTCTCCACGATGGATTTTTCTTATTGTTTCAAAGTCTTTCAGGTATGAAGACACATCTGCCATGATCTGAAGATGCTGGCCTTCTGAGAGTAGAGTAATAAAAATCAACTTTCCGTAGTCTCTAATCGTCACGACTCTTCCAGCGACTGATACCTTTTCGTTCACTTTTTCTCCACTTTTCAGATATTCAAACTTTTCACTTATTTCTTGAAAAGAATGAGAAACTTGGAACTTATGAGGATAAGGATTGACGCCTTGATTTTTTAGGTCTTGAATAGTTTTACTACGGTTCTCGAAGTAAGCCACTGGGTCGATCTGGTCAGTTTGATTGAAAGAAGAAAAAAATCTGAAAGATCTCCATTTAATCAAACTTTTGATCATTTTATAATTGTTGATAAGGGTAAGGATTTTATTCTACATTAATTACGATCGCTAGATAACTTTTTTATCTTGTTGTTGACTGAAACTAGTTGGGAGTAGTTTAGGGATAATTGGTACTCTAATGAAAGCTTTCGTTTCTTACTTGTCAGGCTTTTACTGTTGTTTGGAATTTCTCTGTATTCTGCTTCGAGTATTTCTTTACTTTTCATTAGTTGATCTCTTCGAGTGTAGATTTCTTCTAATGCATTGTCTTTGTCGATTAATTGCTCTAGTTTTATTGTTCCGATCATTCTTTTTTGTTCATTTTCTAACTTTAGAGGAGAGTTTCTTATGCTGACAGGCGAGTTTTTCAAGTTAACAGGTGAGCTTTTCTTGTCACTAGGTGAGTTTTTTACATCAAAACGTGGGCTATCTCCTTCAAAATAATTTTTTTTATCATCAAAATTCAATTTTTTATCATCCAGATTCACCCCCTTAAAATCACCATCAAAATTCTTCCTATCAGAATACAAATCCTTAACCTCTAAAGGTGAACCTTTTCCCTGACCCGGTGAATTTTCCAATAAAAGCGGTTCCCTTCTAAAGCAAGCAAGTATTTCAGTTAAAATTTCATTACATTCCTGAAGATCCTTAAGTTTCAAATTGATAGTCTTAAGTTCTTCCTCATACCCAAAAATCGAAGAATCCTTCAACGACTTAAGTTTTTTTATCTCACTTTCAAGATGCTTAACTTTCAAAATGGCTTCAGGCAGCCTTGAGTCCTGTTCCGGAGCAAGTTGTTGAAGTTCAAGTTTCTCCAACTTAAACTCAATACTTTTGATAGTCTCCGCTTCCTGTTTCGACTCCTCAATCCTTCCAAGCGATTGAGTTAAAAGCAAGACCTTTTCCTGCAATTTTTCTTTGTTTTTTCTTAAAAAATCAATTTCAAGTCTCGCTTTTTCTAATGATTTTTTTTTCAGTTCTTTATGAATCAAAAACCTATCTTTTAATATCTGCACTTCTTTTACAGGACTTTTAAACCGCTCTGGAGAACTACTTGCTTCAGAAGAATGACTTTTGACACTTGTAGGACTTTCTTCGCTTGTTCTTTGTTTCGGTTTGATGAACTCGATTTTCGTTGAGAACTTTGAACAGGTTTTTGATTGATCGGGCAAAGTAGGAAGGTCTTCATGGACCTCGGGGATGACTGTTAAGGAAGGTTGGTAGTCAAGAGACCGATCTTTTAAGATGTAAGAAGAAGTCATCTGGATTTCGATTCGATTCGGCGAATCTGATGAACGTTTTCGCACACTCCAGACGTGGTCAAGCGAATTTTTGAGTTTTTGCAAAATCGAGTCTTCGTGAGTGAAGAGGTGAGAATGAGTTTCCATTTATTATGAAAGACGAGGACTAAGAATCACGAGAAAATATTAAGAAGTGAATAAATACTTGAATCTTCTGAAAATGAAGAAAATAACTATTTTTAAGAATATTGGATTAATATTTCATTTCTTAACCATGGCCAGCTCTTTCGACGCTTCTGATATTTTAAGGAATTCTTTTCGTAAGTTAGAAACAGTCGCTATCAAACTCCCGATGATTAAAATCGAAGTTGAAGTCTTGGAAAAGCCCTGCCCCAAGCCTCAAAAGTTCAGAAATTCTTTCCAGGCCTTAAAAAAACCGAAACAAAAACTCGCTTTGAAGGTAAACGATTTGACTGATAAGATCTTTAAAGATCTTCCTGTGAACATGAATAAAACTTTAGTAGTTTCTCCGAAACTTACAACGAAAATCATTGCTTCAGCTGAATCTTCTCTTTTGAATGAAAGGACTGAACATAAGAAAAGATTTGAAAAAAGACAGAAACTTGTCAGCTGGGCTCGAAGGAAAAAGTCGCCTTTTGAACATGTTTTTAAAGACTTGTCGGGAAATTCGGAATTTTCTTCGGAAAAAAGGGAGAAGGTTAATGCGAGCACCCTTGCAAGGCCGGTATCTCCTTGGCTGTATCAGGGAAGGTCTCGTTATTACTCGGTTTTTTCTTGAGAAGTAGTTATGGTAAAATATCCTGAGGTGATTAGGATAGTTAGATATGAAATATTAAGAAATATGAAAAAATCTTTCGTAGAAATAACTAAGAGTTGATTATCTGCAACTTGAGAAGGAAATATTGAAATTTTCATGTTTTAGTATTTTTAGCAGGGGTTCTTAGAGATGTGAGAAATTATCAAGAGCCATTTCATTGTAATTCTTATCCATCCCTTTAATTTTAACAAAAGTTCACCGATTTCATTATGAATCTATAATTTTTTATCCTATGAATCCACAGAAGTTATTCAAATTACCTTATTCACTATCTTTTATTCAAACTAATTACTTTAATTTATCCCCTAACTCTTGACAATGTTCACAAAAAGTTGGAGTCTTTTTCCTCTGCGATTTCAAATGATCCTTACTAAACAGCTGAAGTGATACAACTCTTGAAGGATACACCAGAACCCTCTGGTGTTTTTTTGATTGTTTATTTTTGAAATCAAAAGAAGGAGAAATTGCTCGAAGTCTCGGCAATTTACTCTCTCTAGGCGACAAAGAATTATAATTTGAATCCTGAAATAATTGAATCAAATTAAAAGGATTGTTTCTCGGGTCAGGACTAGAAATCTTTTTTTTCCCATTCTTGATTTTCAAGGAAACAACAGGAAAAGGTCCTAGATTCAACATTATTAAAATGGACATTTCTTCCTGGACCTTACGAAAGCGAAACTACGCTTTAGAGACTTCAAAACTGGCTACCAGGTCATCAGTGACAAATTCTCACCCCCTTGAGCCATCCTCCGATCGAGTGATGGTCTCAGACCTGAGCGACCCTCTGAATTTCTTACGAAAGGAAAAGCGAGTAGTAGTAGTAGAAGAATTCGCCCCTCTTCCTAAAGACGACCCATCCGAGTACTGGGCATCTTTAAGCAGCGTGACATCGAAAAAGTACGCAAGTACCGAAGGGTTCAAGATCTACTCAGACGCTTCAGAAGATGACCCGAAGCCGATTCCTCAGACTTTTTCTCGTCTGGAGTTGCTAGAAAAAGACAACAAGAAGAAAATGAACGAAGTCTCCTACGTTTCTCACAAAGAGTTCAACAATCACATCCTTCTACTCACCAAAGAAATGGAACAGGCCTGGAACCAAAACGACCGAGTAAAGACCTTGAAACTCGCCATTCAATCAACCAAGCTACTCCGAGACGTCCAAAGCCAAAGTTTCTACCCAGCAGTCTTCATGACAATCACTGAAATGCTTGATACCTTCGGCCTTCTCGTCTACAACCGTCTAATCGCGATTGCCTTTGAAGGAAAGTCAGAAGTAGGAGATTTCGACCCTAGTCAAGTAAATGAAAATTCAAAAGAAACAGCTTTAAACTGGCTTTTAAAAATTTCTTGCATTCGTGAACTTCAGCCGAGACTTTACATTGAGATGTCTTTGATAAAGAACTATAAATTTTTATGGGATGACGAGCATTCAAAGGTCTTAGTTCGAATTTCTCAGCAAATTAGAGGAATTGGAAGTCCAGTCATGGCTTGTTATGCAGGAATGTATTTGACCAAGCAGGTCATCTTTCTCGGCATCGGCGACCGTGGCTTCTTGTTGAACCTGGTGGAAGACCTGTGCCATTCACTGGTCGGGGTGAACCCCGACCAATACGAGCTCTGTGTGCCTGCATTGTCTTGGATTTTTTATTGTACTGCGCTTTCCAGTTCTAAAGAACAACTTTTCAACTTGATTGAACGCCTTAGACCTGTCTTTGAGTACCGCGGGGATATCTTGAGGATCATCATTGAAGAGTACCCAGTGGACCATGTCTTGGCGAATGTGGACTACTTCCTTCAATTTCTATCTAACATGAAAAACGTCTCAGATCGAATGGAAATCGCGGGAGGACTTGCGAAGATTTACCTGAAGTCACCAATTGACGACTCCGCCATGAAACTTATCAACAAGCTCTGGTTGGAAATCTCTGAAAATGGAAACTTGAACATAAAAGTCTATCTTCGAGCCTCTCAGAACTTCCTGCAGTTATTTTTCAAGAAATTCGGGATCCAACAGATAAACATCCTGCTTAAAGACATCCTTTCTCATCTTCGAGGAGATAGACTGAAGAAAGACTGGACGTCTCATGTGACTGACATGCTGAACATGATAGTCGCAAACTCACGGGACTTGAACATGTTGCTATCCTTGGAGCAGTTCCTTCCGTTACTAGATGAAGTCCCTCAACAGAAGAAGTCAGAACTATGCAACAAAATAATTGACAACTATTCACGAGAAGAGATCCGAGAAGCGATTTCAAATCCATTAATGATCCACTCTTTATTCACCATCACCCGAGTGGTTCATGACAATCTCGATACAAACGAGCCGAACCCTGAGTTAATAAATCGAGTTTCTAACCTGGTCTGTAAATTCATCAGAAACGTAATAAAAAAATAGCTAAACTTCGGAAAAAACCTTGAACAACATCTTACTGTTTTAACTGAAGCTAGAAGTTCTTTTATCCAGTTTGATGAAGTCACTGAAGTCCTGGTCAACTCAGTTCTTGACATTTCAATGAAAGCTCATAGGTTGGTGCAAGGAAAACACAATTTCAAGACTCATGCTTTTTTAAAGGCTTGTGTTTCTTACGCCCATATCACGATTCCTTCAATAGACGACGCGAAGAAGCAGTTTAGACTTTCACTGTTAACGGCTCAGGTGGCTTTGATTAACAATTTGATAGGCGAGGCTGAGTCCATTGTAAAGACCGCGATTTCCAAGATCCCTGTGATGGCTGAAGAGGAAGAACTGAGCCAGGTAGAAGAGAACCTCAACTCTTTAGTGGGCTTGATGGTCTTGTTGCCTGACAACCCAAGCGACGACGAGAACTGCAAGTTTTTCTTACCTGCCCATGGCCTGATTAATGCATTGAACTCTTTAAACAAAAGATATGAGAAGCTGAAATATCGCCTTCTGGTTAATATCCTTTGGTATCTTTCTTCTCAGACTCAATCGAAGCTACCGCTTCGAATCTTCAGAGTCGATTCTAATGATAAACTCATGTCAGGCAATGAAAGGTTCAAAGCAAGTCAAATGGAACTCATTCAGACCATCACTGAAGAAATCTTGAACTTCGTCGGAGAAGTCGGCGAACTCAAAACAATCGACGACGGGTCCTTCGATATTTTAGTAAAATTCACCTTGGCACTGGAAAAAGTCTTTTTTGCTGAAAGTAACTCACAGGTCGCTGTAGTTATCAATAAAGTCATCGCGATTTGTAAGAAATTCAGAGGCGAGGCACAATGCAAGATGTTGAGAACAGTTAATTAGTTAGGTTAAAGCATTGGAAACGTCTTCTGCGTTAAAATCGGCGACTTTGAATTACTTACTCGACGACGCAGGTCCTGCAATGGCGAAAACTTCAATCGAGGCACGTGGACCCAGGACTTCTTCTTATCAGGACTGGAGTATTTCGACTCTCCTTCACTTCCACGAGTGATAAAAAGTTTTTTCTGCTCACTTGAGCTTCTTTTAACTTCAGAGCGCTTTAATTGTTTGAAGTTTCCTGTATGTGAAGTCCGAAGTTTTTCAAGAGCTGAGACTGAATCTCTTTCAACTCTTGAATGACTGAAAAAATCGACGAATTTCGTGGATTTCATGATTTTTTCACATTCTTCTTTCATGTATTCAGAAAGTTTGACTGTTCTAGGGTTTTTAGGTTCTTTCGATGCGAGTTCAAGATGATAGATCAGGTCTGGTCCCAGGTCTTTCACGGGTGACTCGACGGATTCTGTAACGACTCGCTTCACAGGGCCGGACTCGAAAGGCTTCTGGTAAAAGTCGATGTGTCTGGCATGTACAAGCCAGATGCGATTATTTTCATCTTTCACGAACTCACCCTGAATAGTCTTAAGTCGAATATTGCTGAATATTTCAAGATAAGCATAAATCCTTAAAAAAATCATTTCACAGTACTTTTCAGGACTCGTTAAAAACAACCCCAGGTCCTCCTCATCTGAAAAGTTTCCTTGAAGGTCAGGTAAATTTGGGTGTTCTTGAAATCTGTAACTGTGAACAAAGCTCTCACCGATGCTATTCTTGCATTTAAGGACACTTTGAATGTAAGCAATTGTTTTCCATTTACTTGAACTCGGCCTTTCCCAGGCAAGGGCTGTGAACTCGTTTTCACTCATGACCTTCAAAGCGCCTTCTTCTTCAAAACAACTTAACTCGTCTTGGTCATTCGAACAGTCCTTCGCCATGTATCGAACGCAGGCGATTTCTTTGCTTGTTTCGACCCCCGCCGATGAAATCATCAGTCGGTTGTTCTGAAGCTCTTCTCGCCGACGTGTTCGGGAAATGTTGGAGATTTGTTTTGTCACTTCTTGGATTTTTAACCGGTCGTAAGACTTTGAACACTTTAAAAGCTTTTCTCGAGTTGTTTGGATGTAACTTGTCGCGCGACCGAAACGGAACAAGGCAATGTCTGGAGTGTTCAAACGGATTGAGTTGTCGTTTGAAATGTCGGAAAGTCTCTCGAGAAGCCAGGTAAAACCTTTTAAGGATGGGGATGTCGGGATTGACGATTTACTTGGCTTGTGGCTGAATAAGTAACTTGACTCGAGCTTGCACATCTTGCAGGAACATTCGTATTTGAACTGAGCGATTTCGAAAATTGATCGGGGATTTGAGTCTGACCTTTTGTAGACGAGAGGGGTACTTGCTCGGAAGGAAGGGATGTGAGTTCGAACGTCGATTTCTTCCATTTTAAGGATTAGATGGCAGGGTTAGGGAAAGTTTAGTAATTAGGAAGTTTTGATTAGAGGTTTTAATAGGGTTATATCAATTTTATTTTAGAAGTTAAAGAAATTTAATGAATTTTTTGAAATTTGGAGTTTCAAAGGTTTAAAATTATTTTCTTGGAAATTTTTATTCTTGTTCTTTGATTAACTTTATACTTTAATCTTTTACTAAGAATTTACATGATGTCTATATTTTCAATATGCTTATAAATAATATGGCCTTCTGTGATGAACTGTGCTGCTTCAATATTGAATGTAAACTTAAAGGTACCCTTGAAGTGAATTACTCAGGATATCATAAGGTTTGTGAGAATCATGTCAAGTTTATTAAAAATAATTTTTTCAAATGTGACTTTTGTGAGTCGATTGTTTTGCAAACATTGATTCCTATTCCAGAAAGTCTTTCAAATGAAAATGAAGTAAATGAAAATTCATTGAATGAAAATGAAATTTCCATGGATTCTAATGAAGATAAAAATGTATTCTGCTTTGATTGCCGTGAAGTCTGCGATATAAAAACTCTTGATTGTGGCCATAAAGTTTGTTCTAATTGTTATTCAAAAACCTTTTGCGAAATTTGCTACAAAAGAGAGGAAATAGGATCATATCCTAATTGGTATGAAACAACAACTTCTAGTTGCATTTGCATTAATTGTAATAATAAACATCAGTATCCAAATACTTTTACATGTGGTCATTTTGCATGTAATTCGTGCATTATTAGCAAATGTTCCAAATGTTATACTGATGTTAATCAAGGACCATGCTCTTCTTGTGGACAATCTGCTTATTTATATAAGGCGATGTATTTTTATGAAACTAACTTTCAGGATAGTGAATGTACACATATGTTTTGCTGGACTTGTAAAGAAAACTCTGAAACTTGTAGAGAATGTGAAAAAGAAGATGAATATCAAGCTGGGCTCAATTCCTGCGATAGTTATTCAAAAGATTCTAATTCAGAAGTTGAAAATGAAGATTCTAGTATTCTTAATCATATTAATGTGTCTTCAAAAAGATTAGATGAAAAGAATGAATCAGGTCATTTAAGTATCAATGAAAATTTATATCCTAATAGCACTCTAATTATAAAGGATTCTTCAAATGAAGCTTCTTTTCCGAATTATTCATTCAAATTAATTAGAAATTCAAAAATTTATAAAGAAACATCAACATCAGTTGATTTGAATCAAAATTCTTCTTTCCAAAACTCAGAAAATTCAAAAAATTCGATTATTCAGGAATTACCACAGGATTCATTTGTTGGAGATAATATCGAATGTAAAAACTGTTCACAATTGAGTATTCCAGTCAAGTTGAAATGCCACCATGAAGGATGCAAGCTCTGCGAAACTGAAGAAAAATGTAAAGACTGTAATGAACAAAATCAGATACTTTGTATCAATTGTAAAAAATTACCACAAAATTATGCTGTTTTTAAATGTAAACATGTTGCTTGTTCTAATTGCATTTATTTTGAATGTTCCAGTTGTAGCGTGGCCAAAGAAAAGTGCTCAAACTGTGGTTTGGACAAGTATTTATGTATTCCCATTGAATGGAAAAAAAAAAATACATTCTGCGACCATAATGTATGTTTTGACTGTATTTCACAATCAACAGCATGCAAAGAGTGTAAAAATGGTCAAATTGAAGAAGAAGAAAAAAAGAGCAAATCAAATATTTCAAAATCTTCAGCTGGTAAGAATTCAAATCAAAAAAAAGTTGGTAGCACGCCTAATCAAAAAAAAGTTGATAGCACGCCTAATCAAAAAAAAGGTAGTAGCATGTTGAATCAAAAAAAAGGTAGTAGCGTGTTTAATCAAAAATATTCTATTAGTAAAAGTGGATCATTATCTGGATCCACCAGTAAAAAGTAGATTAATTTTTTTGAGAAAGGATGCCTTAACCAAATATCAAATTATTCAAGATGAGTTAGGTGATAATCACTCGAAAGTAAATACAGGGCCAGAGCTTGAAAGTTATAACGTAGAGGTAAATAAACATATTTTGATAATTTAATTCATATCTATAAATGGAAGTAGACTTTTGAAGAATAATCATTTATTAATCGTGATTAATAGATTATCACTAAATTATTATGAATTCCTATCTAATTTTATATTTAAAGTAATCATCATATCTTAATATATGATTATAAAACATAAACTATATGATTAATGTAAACACAAATATATCTTATATCTGAAAATCACAATTTGATGAACTTCCGATAGTAAATCTCCCCCTACCCATAATCTGGCATTGCCTTAGTTTGTGTTGTTTTACAGTTTCCAAAACTGCTTAATTTAATGCTATTGGAATTTCCTCTAAAATGATCACTAAATACAAAATTAATGACAAACTGATGTAATTTCCCTAAAACTATGACCATATCATCTTTAACTGAAAACTTTTCTCTAGCTATAAGTTTTATTTTGACAGTAGATAATTTAGATATATCAATCAAATTTAATCCCTGAGAGTTGATAAAGATTATTGCGAAGATGCTATCAAGATCAATCGGATTAGCTAAAGATATATCATTAGTAAATTCTTCAGCTGAGTCTTTTCCGAAAGTAATGAGATGATCTCCTATATACCTCTTGGAAGATGGAATTCCTGAATGATTCACAAAAAATTTCATGCCAGCATAACCTGAAAAATTAGCCTTTGTAATACTATCTCATATTCATGCGAATGATTTTGCATTTCATACAATTTCTCAAAATCAACACCTTGTCGTTCCAGTCCGCTTTCAATAAGGGAATATAAATAGTTTCTATTGATAAATCTTTTGAAAGCATCAAAAGATCCGATTATAAATGAAAATATTAGATCAAGCATATCCAAAGGTACTCTCTGCAATCATAAATCCTTTTTTATTTCGCCTCGAAATATTTTATTGATTCCTTTTTCAAAAAAAAGGTAAAAATGAGTATTCAGCTCAGATATAAACATATTAAAGTCAATTTCAATTGTGCTATCAGGCCAGCAGTACTGCCGGAAAAATTCTTTTTTTCCCTTATAAATCATGAAGGAAAATGGTCGACCTTTATAAACACTATAAACATAATGAGTATAATTCAGAGTTTCCGTAAAATTATAATCCTTTTTATGCATGAGTACCCCAAGCAGGATGATATAGCACCTATCAATTAGATTGTCACACTCTGGAAGCATCCAATCATTTTGATAGGCGTTGACTGATTCATTTGTCCTCCAGTTTTCAATCCAGTCTTGAAATATTTAACTGCTGCTTGATAACCACATCTTCATATACAAAGAATTCGAGCCACCTGGTATCCTGATTCAAAAGAGTTTCCAGCTGGTTTTCTTTGGGTCTTCCAAGATTTATTTTGAAGATGTTGAGTTCTTCAAAGGTTTTTCTGCATTTTTCAATGAAATCAAAGATTGGCCTTGTTGTTTTTTTATAGACTTTGACAATTTGATCAGCCCTTTGCATTATTGTCTATATTTTACATCAAAATGGAAGACTTTTAGGAGGTCTTTAGCATAATTATCTCACTAGTTATTATCTTGTCTAACCTAATAATTTTGAGAGCCTGCGATTAGTTCAAGAAAAATATTATAATACTTAAGAATACTAAGAATATTAAAATCTTATAAAATAAGTATCCTAAAGATGTTTAAAACTCGACTAACCCTATTCAGGTACCGATCAACTAGTACCTAAAAACCCCAAAAAGTATTTCAAGCCTATAAGACCTCAAAACAAGGATATCTCTAAATATTAGATAATTCATTTGTCTTAGTTTCAATAATTAATTCTTATACTATCAAGTTAAATCCTAATTTTTTATCATGATAGTAAACTTAGAAGTATTAGGAGAAACTTAATTCCTAACAGCTTTAAAACAACATAAAGAAAATTAATCGATGTCTTTGATGAATTCAAGTCATTTAATTATAAAAATTTCTTTTAAAGTAAATCAACTTCCAAGACTCTTACTCAGAACTTTCAGGAATCTAATAAGGTTTTAAAAAACAAACTATTTTAAGTAAATATTTGAGATTTCAGAGTTTGAAGGAAATTATTTCGTTAAATGATAAGCAAAATCATTTGATAACATTCTAAGTTTATCATTTTTATATGAATTTAGATTATCTTTTTCTTGATGCTAATAAGATTGTCTTGAATTTTTTTTTTTTTCACTTGCTGGTTCTTCAAATATAGAATTCCGAGTGTAAAACTGGTAGTTTCACTTTTTTTTGTAGCTAATTCTACCTTCTCTTTGCGATTTTATTCTTTCTAGACTAGTGCTTTCCAAATACTTTATCCTAATTTTAATTTGATATAAACTCTATCAATTATCTAGTAATTTCTATTCTCTACATTCCTATTTATATACTTGGTACTTTGCTACAGGCTATCTTTATCTAATCGTAAATTTCAGACATAAATCTACTATAATTTTAAATCTATTTACAATTTTCTATAATTTCCTTAGAATCAAGAGTAATAAATATGCAATTTTGTGATGAGTACTGCGCTGCAGGTCCTGAGGTCTGCCCAAATAAAGGTATTTACCCATTAAACCCAAATGGATACCACAGAGTGTGTGAGTCTCATACAAGTTACTTCAAAGAAACATTAGGAAAATGTGGCTATTGCGAATCTTTATTCTTTACTAATATTCCATTGAACTATTCAGAACCCAATCAATCATTCCAAGAAAATATAGAAGTTCTTCCTGATCAAAGTTCTCTCTTAGAAAACCCTATCCAAGATCCTTTGCATTTTCAAGAAAAATGCCAGAACTGTTCAAAAATCAGTCTCATTATCCAGTTAAAATGTTCTCATTTAGGATGCCTGTCCTGTGAGAATGAAGGAAAATGCATCTTATGTGAAAAAAACAAAAAAAATTGTATTAATTGTTCAAATACAGCTCAAAATTACGCTGTTTTTCGATGTGGTCATGAAGCATGTATTGATTGCATCGTCAGCTTTTGCAAGAAGTGTGAAGATAAGGGAAATCCTCAAAAATGCTCAAGATGCAATTTAAGAAAAAATATTTGTCTTGCTGTTGACTTTGGAAATGAAGGAAAAAAATGTGAGCATATTTCTTGCTTTGGATGTATATCAATGGGGAAAAGATGCCTTGTATGCCTGGATAATACCGGAAATTTCATAGAAAATAAAATCATTGAAAGTTCAAGTAAATCAGAAGAAAAAAAAAAAACTGATTGTCCGAATTGTTCTAGTTTCAGCTTCCTTTTAGAACTAAAATGCAGACATATTGGTTGTGAATCATGTAAAAGTGAAATAAAATGCAAATATTGCAAAAAGAATGAAAAAATTTGCATTAATTGTAATGGGATAGCTCAAAATATGGCTTATTTTGAATGTAGACATTTTGCATGTGTTGATTGCATCAATGAATATTGCAAAAAATGTAATAGTAAAATAAAGCAGATATGCAAAAGATGCAATATAAATAAATATTTGTGTCTTAAAACTCCTTCGAAAATTGATGATAACTGTTGTCAGCATCCTTCCTGCTTTGAATGCATTTGTCGTGGGATAAATTGCAATATTTGTAATGATAATTATGATGGCTCTAAATGTCCTAATTGTGGGAGAAATGGCATTTTGATTGAAGCGGAATGTAAACATCTAGTTTGTCAAAATTGTGTTGATTATGCATGTGCCAAGTGCTGGCAAGGCCAAGAATGTTGCATTAATTGCGAAGATTATTATCAAGAAGAATATTCTTTTGACTGTGGCCATTTACCTTGCAAAAAATGCTTGAAAGGTTATTGTAAATTATGCAACAAAACACAAGAAAAGAATCTTTGCATTCACTGCAAAAAATCAAAAATAATTTTACAAAGCAGTTCTAATAATTCAGTTAAGAAGCATCCTTCATGCTATTCATGTATCCAACTTAATAAACATAAAATAGAAGAAAAAAAAGGCTCTAAAATTAAAAAAAATGAAGAAAAATTTCCTAATCATTGTGACAAGTGTAAAAAAAAAAAAGACTGTAAAAAGCTGAACTGCGGTCATAATATCTGCAATCCATGCTTAAAAAATAAAACCGTTTATTGCCCACTCGAATGTCGATTTTATACTTGCAACTCATGCCGTATTCAAAAAATATGCTTTCCTTGTGAAAGCGGTTCTGAATATATTTGTTTGAATTGTTCTGAATCTCATCAATGCACTTGCATGAATTGTGGTGATTTAAATTCAAAACCTTTAAATTGTAAACATCGTTACTGTTCTAATTGCTCCGAAGTATTTGAAAATGTGTGTATTTATTGTATGGAAAAAGATTCAATTTGTTTTATTTGTTTATCAGAAAATTATGAAAAGACTCTTTTGGAATGTGGGCATATTGCATGTGAAGCTTGTAATAGAGATAAACTAAGTGAATGCTTTGATTGTTTATTTTCTAAAAATGAGATAAAATTAGAGATTACAACTGAATCTGCAAGTTGCTTTTGGTGTGGGAATAAAAGTTGTGAGTATTTAACACTCGCATGTGATCACAAAGTTTGTATAAATTGCATATATTATGATTATAAAATTTATAGCTACTCCTGCTGCTATTGCCCGAACCGAACATGGAAAAAAATATGCTACCTTTGCCTTGGAGTTCAGAAAATTAAGGTAAATGACAATGAAACTTTGACATTATGCTGCAATAAGCATATTCCTTACTATTAGTAAGAATAAATAGATTAAAATTTAGTTAGTTTATTAAAAATCCTAGATTTAACCAACTAATATGTAACAAGATACTCTTAATAAGTCCTTTTACAATAAAAAGATCACATAAAAATTCTTCTCCAAAAAAACCTCATTTTTTACTATTTTAAAAAAGAAACCTACTAAGTTCACCCTGGATCCCTTTATTCTTCAAAACCCAATCCTTAGCCTCCACGCCATCCTTAAAGCAAAAAACAAGCCTTCCATTTTCAACACTCCAAACAAAAACCCCTTCAAAGCAATTAGCAGAAACCAAATTTTTATCATCATCAGTGAATAAAACTTTCCAAACAATCTGCGAATGTCCATCAAATCTAAACTGAATCCTTTTTTCCAAAACATTCCAAAGCAAGACTATTTTATCACTTCCTCCAGAAGCAGCGAATCGAGCATCTTTAGTGAATTTAACCGAATAAACAAAGCCACTATGTCCTTCAAAAGTCGCAAAAACTTTAAAAGTCTTCAAGTCCCAAACGACGACCAAAGATTTCGCATATCCAGACAAGGCAAGAGTTTCATCAGCCGAGATATCAACACAAAAAACAGAATCTTGATGAGCGTTTAAATAAGCAACAATTGAAAAGCTTTTCAAATCGCATAAAATCAAATTTTTTTTCACTGATTGAGAAGAACTCAAGGCAAATTTAAAACTTTTCGATAAACAAACAGCCCAAACAGCCCCTTCATGACCCTTTAACAGAACTTCTTCTGAGTTCTTCCCAACGTTGAGAATCACAACATCTGTAAAACTTCCAAAAGCAACTAAGTCATCTTTGAAAACTTCTGAAGATGATTTAAATGTCTTCTTATTAAAAAAGCACTTGAAAGATAAAGAAGATAGTGAAGCAAGGCCTATTCGTGAGTCACGAGAAACAGTAAAAATCTGGTCATCGATAGAAACTACTCCGTAAACGTAAGAATTGTGAAAAGAAAACTGATGAATTTTTAAACAAGTTTTAATACTCCAAACGATGACGGTATCGTCGCAAGAAGATGAAAGGATTGAAAGGTTGTCCTCCGTCACTGAAACTGAAGTCACCGTCTGGGAATGTCCTGAAAGAGTTGCGTAAAGCGACATGGAAACCATTTCCCAGATTTTTACTGTTTTGTCTGCTGAGCAGGTGATCAAGAAACGATCGTCTCTTGATTTTGTGATGCTTCTTACTGATGAGTCGTGCACTTTTATTGAGTAGATGTTTTCTTGTGAGTTTAGGCTTAGAATGCTTAAGTAGCTTCCCACTCCGTAGAAGAAGTTGTCGCTTGATGACATTAAACCGCACCATATTGTACTGTATGTTGGAATTGTTTTTAGGCATTCAGGAGATGATGTACTCCAGAGCTTCAGCTGGTTACCTGCACAGCCTGAGATTAGGAATTTTGAATCGTTTGAGAAACTTATACAGTATACTGCTGCTGAGTGGCCTGTGTAAATTTGATGAGATCTTCTTTTTTGAATGTTCCATAAAATTACTGACTTGTCAAGTGAACCTGTTGCTGCCCAGGCACAATCATAAGATAAAGCAACAGACCAAACAGTAGCTTTATGTTCAGTCATGCAAGCAATTTGTGTATAAGTTTCAATATTCCATATCCTCAAAGAAGTATCCTCAGAGCCAGTAAAAATCATTTTCTTATCACTCGAAACAGCAAGACAAGTCAATCCTCCATTAAAAGTCTGCAAAAACTTATTCGTCCTTAACAACTTAACCTTTTGAGGGTCATTATCAAATCCAAAAAAGTCAACCTTGCAAATATCCTCAATCTTCCTACAAACCTCATCAATTTCCAAATGATTCAAAACCATTTCAGAAGTCGTAATACTTTTAATCTCTTCTAAATCTCCCGTCGCAAACTTATTTTTAATCGATAACTTTAAATACTTCTGAATCAACTCATCAATCTTTTTATTGAAATCATAGCAAAAACCATTCAACTTATGAATAATTTTAGAAATTTTTATAATGAATTCAGTTTTAAACCTGGAAAGACTTTCAATTCGAGAAGCGAGTTCTTTTTCCAGTATTGATTTTTCCAAAGGGTTGATGGTATTGACAAGTTTTTGACAGTTGTGAAGGCCATCAGTTGCGAAATGCTCAGCAAAATGCAGTCGGCACATTGAAAACCCACAACAAATGAAATAAGGATCATAGTTGCAATCAGCACAGTTCATTATCAATTATCTCTCCCTATAAATGGTCGAAGATATCTTTGAAATCGCTTCAGGACTACTAAACCTAGAAGGTGAAGGAGACATAGTTTTAGTAAAAATCACAATCAGCCAGTTATGGATGCTGTCATTTATCAACTTTGATCAAGAATCTGAGAATTTTTATTCACTTTGCAATGACCTGAAAATCGAGTTGTTAGAATTAACTGAAAAACTTACGGTCTCTGTCAAAGCTGATGTCAGTGAAAACTTGAGGCGAATAGGAAGACTTTTTTATCGAGTCTTTTTATATAAACTGCAACTTTCTGAGTCTTGTTTAGAAGAGGTTCTCATCGACGCGGATCCTCTAAAAATCAAGAGTTTTATGAATTTATTAGAAAGATCTTTTGACTTGTTCATAAAAAACAACAACGATTACAACTTTTTCACGAATTTTTATGAACATTTGTTAGACCTGTTAGAAATTTATGGATTTAAGAGAAGTGTTTATATCGAAATGATGATTTTAGATTTTATGAACTTTGAGATTCCTTTTAAAACCTTGAAAGAAGCAGTTATTTCAACTAATACAGGAGACTTCATCGATTTAAATCGATTAGAAGAAGAAGACCCAGGAATAACTAACGATTGTCTAACAAGTAAAAAAGTGATTTCCCTGATATTCGAAGAAATCTTCAACAAAAAATCAGGAGTCCCTCCTCTTGCCATAGTAAAAGACATCCTCAGAGACTCCTGCATTAACATCGCCTTTCCACCCCTTGTGATTTCAGAGCTTGTCAACTATTTCTTCTCAACCATTGGAAAGTTCTACGAAGAGCATAAAGTCAATTCAATCCTTTACAAGTTCGAACGCGAGCACAACGAAGAACTATCTTCAAGTTCATTAGACCAGAGACTTCTTGATTTGCAGTTCCTTCGACCGAAGACAGCAGCACCAAGTGCTTTATACGAGGCAGGAGCTGTTCTTACTTTCCATCCATTTGGCTTTAAAGACTCTTCTCGACTTGTGTACGACCGACTTGTTCGTTTTGGACGATTTTCAGGAGAATGCAGTGAAAATGACGTGTTTTTACATGAAAAGTTCAGCACGTTCAACACTTTAATAATCTGTGCAAGTGCCGGGTATTATTTAAGTGATGTCTCAGTGGAAGGGTACTTTTTTAGGAATCTTGAAGGAAATGAGAAGGTTTCAGTGAAAGAAGGGTCGATTTTTCAGCTTGGGCCTGAGATGGTCCTTGCTATTAACAAGATTGACAGAGAAACTGACCTGGTTAAAATTATTGTAAAAGTCAGAGTGATCAAGGGAGGAGGACTCGCAGGAGCTTATTTGTATTGTGTACTTGAACCTGCTTGTCCCAAGATCAACGTCGGGAGAGACCCCAACTCGAAAGGACTCGTTATTTTAGACTGCACTAATAAAGTTAGTGCTAATCATTGCTTTTTAGGACTTGATGGAAATGATGTTTATCTACAGGCTATTGAAGGGAAAAAAACTTATATTAATTTGAAAAATCTTGAACAGGTTCTGAATCGGGTACCTTCAGACTTTTACAGAATTGATAAAGAGGAGAACTTCTTGGCAAATGAAGTTTTGTTTAAGTTTGTTCCGAAGGGCTGAAGTAATTTTAATGATTTTTTTTAATTTTGAGGGTTTTTTTTTAGTTAAAACAGATTCGTTTGTGGATTTTAATAGTTTTCATCAATTATCTTTGAATTATTAAATGAGAACTTCACGATCGATTCATACTTCAGAATACTCTCCTGTAAATACTTCTAACTCAGCTCGAACCAGGTCTCAACGTTTTCGCTTGTCTGAAGCGGCTTTGATTCCTGTTAAAGAGTCGCTGCAACAACCGAAGCTGAACCGCTTGCGTCAGATAACCTCTCGACAGAAGTTGGAAAAAAAAGAAGTTCCACCTGAAGTAGCTGCTCAAGTTGTCAAGAATTATATTCTTCCGATGTTTGAGAGTGATACCCGAGCTAAGCTAGATATGCTACGATCAGAAACTTTCAGACATAAAGCATCATTTAGCCAAGAAGGTGCAACAGTATATTCAGAATTAAAGCTAAGTGAAAAGTTGAACAACGAGATTGAGTCACTAGAGAAAAAACTCCATGAAATATCCCAAACCTTAAAAGACAATACTCAAGAAAAAGAAAAAGTAACGCAAGAAAACAAAAAACTGCTACAAGACCTACTCGACACAAACATTAACCTACAAGTCCTGCTTCAAGATAACATCCGTTTGCAACGAGAACTAGCAGGTTTCAAGCTAAGCATCGGGCACATGCGAAACCAAGTAAGTAAATACAAGTCAATGTACGAAGAGTGCATAAAAGAACAACAAAGACTAGGAAAACAAGTTTCAGAAGAAAAAGCATTAAATGATATCCGATTTTTTTCAATTCTTTTCCTTAACCTTCCCAAATAAAACAAAAACACGAGCCGTTCAACTCGAGTACGAAAATTCTTTAATGCAACTTGAAAAAGAAATAATGGCCGATCGCATCACTGGCTTTTACAAGTCGCTCGATAACATCATCGGGACCTTCGGAATTCAGGTAAAACTCTGTGATGAAAATTTGATGATCTTCAAACAATCTAAACAAATAATAAAAAATCAGGAAGAAGTCATTCTTAACTTCTCGAATGCTGCTCAGGAAAGAGACTTGCTTAGAAGGGATTACATTGAATTAACTGAGATTAAAGCTGAACTTACTAAACAAAAGGAAAAAATCACTAAGATCTTTAAGGAAAAATTTACTTCTATGCAAAAGGAACTTAATGATGCTGTTGAAATCAGGGAAACTCTTAGGGATAAACTTGAACAGGCTGATAAAAAGTATCTTGATATTGCAGAGGAGTTTAAAAGGTTTAGGCAAAAAATGAAGGCGAAGTTTTCAGGGATTTCTGATAAGGAAGAAAAGTTTTGTAAGAATTGTCAGAAGTCGTTTTTTGAAAGTGAGAATTTTAATTGGTCTTGTAGAGTTCATGCCAGTAAGATGAGTGGGGAAACTTATTGGTGCTGTGGGAAAGTTGGGAAGGATTCTGTTGGATGTATCGTGTCAAAACACATAAGCAAAGATGAGGAAGATCTAATCGAAGATGAGAATCTAAACGGAGTATTGAAATTTTGCTCAGTATTTACTAGATAGGCATGTAAAGATGTAGGCCATACCCTAACTACTTGTTTTAGGGACCCTAATCTTAAAACAGGAGTCGATATTTTTGAAGAAAAGAAAAGACTAAAAGAATTGAAAAGAAATAAGAAAAGATCGAGCCAGAGCTTTGAAATTCAGAGTAAAATGAACGTTTTGCTTAGTAATAAAAGTGCTCTGCTGCATGAAAGTTACATGAATTATGATGCTGATGAGTTACTTTTTGATGATTTGAATGAGATCAAAGAGGAAGTTGATTTTCTTGAGGCAAAAAGTATGAATCGGGTCGTTATTGAGCAGAAAGCGGTTAAAAAGGAAGAAAATAAGAAACCATTGAGGAAAAAAACTACTCGTCTTACTGTTTATACCAACTTGAAAATGGACGATGATTAACAAATTAATTATTTAGTTAAAACTTTTATTAGTATCAAGAGTGGTTTTACGAAAATCGTATGAGAATGATTTATTTTATTTTATTGATTCAAGATTTTCTATGCCTTATTATTACAAAAATATTTAATTAAATTAACTGAAATAAGTTCACGCTAATCAGCCACTAATTTGAAAATAAAACCTCTAAAAACTATGATAAATACTAAAAAAATTACAAAAATTCATCATTACTTAAACATTTAAACAATCTATAATAAATAACCTCCTTAAAACTCCTTACTCAACTTTTTCTTCTTCTTCACCTTTTCCTTACTTTTTACCTTCCTCATTTTTTTCTCCACCCCCTTTGGACTGACATTATCCCCTAAAATTTTCTTCGCCTTTTCAAGTTTATCCTGAAACTTCGAAATAGTTTCCTGATTATTTTCAAATTCTTTTTCAATTTCCATAATTTTGGTTCTCTGAAAATTGACTTTTCCCAGTTCTTCTATTTTCTGTTCAAGTTGAATATTGACTCCGACTTGCCTTCTGAAGTTTTCTTCTAATTCTTTCAATCTTTTTTCCATCACCGGCATGAAATTATTGGAAGGTTGAGAGTTTCGAAGCTTTTCTTCATACATGTCGGTCAAATATTGGATTTCTTGTTTATGTCTTTGCTTTAGTTGACGGTTTTCATCGATTAAGTGAGAGTTTTCGACTTTTAACTCGGATATGTTCATTTCAAGAAGACGAATTTGAGTCATTTGACTGGATATTTTGTTGTTTAGGTTTTTTAGTTCGAGTTGAAGGTCGTCGCGGGGTAGTGGAGCATAGGTTACTTTTGGAGTTTCAGCTATTTCGGAGAAGAGTCTTGGGGACTCCAAATGTTTAAAAGGCTCAATTACTTCCGGGCCAAGGCTAATCATATTTTTGAGTTTTTCATCAATAAGTGACTTCTTCTGACTATTCTTATAAGTCAATGCTTTCGACTCTTCCATGACTTTCCTAGATCTCTGAATCGCTTCATCTATTTTTAACGAGCTGGTTATAGACGAGAAGTCCGTAGGAGAATTTTCATTCATGTTTATAAATCCATTCAAATTAATCCAAAACCAAATAAAACCGCAAATCCAAATCCAAGCCTGCATCAATCCAAGCCCTACCCTATAAATAATGGACCTTCAAACAAAAAAGTCAAAAAAGCCCCTAAAAGACTCAGAAATCCAAGAAATTTTCCTGAAATTCAAAAAACCCAGATCACTTCTTCTACTAACCCATGACACAACTCTTAAAAAAAAACCATTCCAATCAGATCTCCATGAATCCTTAAAACTTCCTCTAAAAATCAAGCAAAACCAGCAAAGACTGAATTTTCGTTACCCAAGACTTTCATCCTTTTTACTTCAACGTCCCTGTAGCGATTTAGTCCCACATCCAAAACATAATAATTAATTTCAAATGGATTCTATATCAGGAACTTTCCTTTGCGATGTTTACAAGTCATTCCCCAAACTGCTGAACTCTCTTCTAGTAGCTTCTTATAACTACCTTCCAAGAAAGCATTTCGAATTAACTAAAGGAAAAAAATTTGTAAAGCCAAATAAGTCCTCAAACGACCAAATCTATACCGGCGAGGTCAACTCTTCAAACAAAAAATCCGGCTTTGGACTACTTTTTATCAACATTGAAGCCGTGTATGAAGGGCAATTTGAAGACGATGTCCCTAAAGGTGAAGGTCGTTTATTCAAGCCTTGGCTGATCTACGAAGGAATTTTTGATGACTTGAACTTATCGAACGGGAAGATTTTTAACATGAAAGACTCAAGCGAGTACGAAGGTGGATTAAAAAACATGAAAGCCCATGGAAGGGGGAAACTTGTCTGTAAAGACCAATATATTTATGTTGGGCAGTTCAAAGATGGACTCAAAGACGGCATCGGAGAAATGACCTGGGCCAATCAAGACAAGTACATCGGCGAGTTCTCAAAAGACAAACAACATGGCACTGGACGATTCACTTCAGCTGATGGAGCCAGTTATGAAGGAGATTGGGTTCTTGGGAAAATGCATGGAAAAGGTGTTTTATCTGTAAAAAACAATTATACTTATGATGGAATGTTTGTTGCAGGACTCAAACAAGGAAATGGAAAATGCAGGTGGAATGATGGAAAGTCTTTTGATGGCTTTTGGATGAAGGGCAAATATGACGGCTATGGAACTGAAATCTCTGCTAAGGGGGAGGTCTTGGAAGGAATTTGGAGAAATGGAGTCTTTAAGTTTAACCAAAATGATGAAAAACCAACTCTTCCTGATAGGTCTCAAAGGGTCATTTTGTTAACTGAAGAAAACTCGAATAGTGAAATTTTGGCAAAAAGTGTCAGGTTAGGGATTAATGATGAAAAGTCTTTGAGAGATGGAAAAAAACTTGAGAGTTTTGTTAAAGATAGCTTTCAAATCAACCCTATGCATATGAAAACTGACTCAAATAAAAAAGAAGAATCAGATGAAGAAGATATTGAGAAAAATGAAATAGAAGAAAAGAAGAAAATAGAAGAAAAGAAGAAAATAGAAGAAAAGAAGAAAATAGAAGAAAAGAAGAAAATAGAAGAAAAGAAGAAAATAGAAGAAAAGAAGAAAATAGAAGAAAAGAAGAAAATAGAAGAAAAGAAGAAAATAGAAGAAATTCAGAGAAAAATTGAAATCGAAGAAAATCAGAAAAGGATTAGAAAAGAAGAGGATCGGAAAAAAGAAGAGGATCGGAAAAAAAAAGAGGATCGGAAAAAAGAAGAGGATCGGAAAAAAGAAGAGGATCGGAAAAAAGCTGAAAAAGAAAAAAATCAGAAAAAAGAGAATAAAAAAAAAGAAAATCAGAAAAAAGAAAATCAGGAAAAAATTGAAATGGAAGTGAATCTGAAAAAAGAAGAAGATCAAAAAAAAGAAAACAAAAAAAATATTGAAATTGAAGAAAATCAGAAACATATAAAAGACGAAGAAAATCAGAAACATATAGAAAACGAAGAAAATCAGATATGGGAAATAAAAGAAGACCAAAAAAATGAAGAAAATGAAGAAAATAAAAAAATTAAAAAGGAAGAAAATCATGAAAAAAAAACCGATAAAATAAAGTTTAAAATAAACATTTCTGGAATCAAGGACCCAGAAGAAGATAAATCCTCAGAATCCGAAAACGAACTCAATAACATGGGTCCCGGAATCAAAGAATTATTATTTTCAAAAAGTTCTCAAGGTGAAAGTTTAGTATCTCGAAATCTCGAAGAAATCGATAAAGATTTCGAGAACTCATCAGTTTCTTCAAAAAGGAATAACCCGATGGTTGATTCAAGTATTAGAAGCGATCAATCTGAGGCTGTATTAACAAAAAAAATCACTATTCAAGGACCTCTCCCTCCAAATATCCGTATTGAAAAAGTGATAATAAAAAAGCCTCAAGTAGTTCCTTTAATGGAAATAAGAGCACGTGTAAGAAATGATCCACTTTTTCAGATTTCTTATCAAAAGTTAAAACAATTAGGAAGTTTTCAGTATGATGATCAGAAAATTGATGGAATTTATATTGTTGAACAGTGGATACCTTTGAATAAGGAAAAGAACTATAAAGGATTTGTGGATGAACAACAGGTTCCTAAGGGAAATGGAGTTTTACTGCAGAGGGGAAGGATTTATCAGGGAGGATTTCTTGCTGGGAAAAAACATGGACTTGGAAGGCTAATTACACCACTTGGAAGGGTTTATGAAGGGTACTGGTTTAAAGGAAGGAAACAGGGATTTGGAGTTTTTACTTCGGAAACTGAAACTTATTGTGGGGACTGGTTAAAAGGACTCTACCACGGCCTGGGGGTACTAGAAAACTCTCAAGGCTGTTACGACGGTGAGTTCATTTTCGGTATCTGTGAAGGCCAAGGAATTCTTCATTTCAAAGACGGTTCCTCCTTCTCAGGTCATTTCAAAAACGGGATGCGTCACGGTTACGGGAACTTAAAATTCGGAACTGAAATTTCCTACGACGAGTGGAAAGAAGGTGTAAAAAAAACCCTTGAAATAACCACAACAAAAAAAGTGACCCCACATCTCGACCCAAAACCCGAAGAAATAAAAAATTCTCCAGAGTCAAGTATATCAAATTCAGACTCAGAAGTTGACATTCCACACGAAATCGATTAGTTACCTAATAAAGTTTGCAACATTGGTTGTTCTTTTTTGCTCTTTTATAAAAATCATAAGAAACTGTTGATAAATCTTGACTTTTCTGCATTAGAGTCTCGAGAGTTTCTCCTCTTTTTAATAGCTGGTCAATGTTTTTATGCATGATTTCAGTGATTTGGTTCAGTTCTGATTCGATTTTCATTAGACGGTCAGCCTCTGCAGGGTTTTGATACTTTTTCAGGAACTGTTCCAATGGGGCGAAGTTCAGGTCAGTGTCTCTTGTAACTGACTCCCAAGACACTCCGCTTTGAAGGAAGTTCTGCATTAGTTCAGAGATCATTGAAAAGACCACTCGTTGGGGGTACTCGTTGTCTGTTATCACTGTCATCCCCAGAGAGTTGGGATGAATTGCCACGTAACAGATTCCCATGTCGTTTTCGAGGTGAACAGCTGTTCGATCACCTGGATTCGCTCTTCCACAAACTGTTCTTGCTGTAAAGTTTATATGTTCGCGCATTACTCTTCGTTGGATGTAACCCACAAATGAAAGCTCGTTCGCACTTCCCAAACATATCGCATTTTCTTGTCTCCACTTGAATAAGTGAATACTAATGAGTCGCATTTATAATGTTAGCCTATAATGGGAAATGGAGGCAACCCTATTTAAAAACTAAATTCTTCATTCTTATAACTTAATCATGGACAAGTCCTACCGAATAGACAGGACCTTTGCTTCTCGTGCAGGGTCTCCAGGTCGAATTCACAGTCCTCGAATGCGTTCGCCATCACCTCGAATGCGTCCAATATCTCCCCGTCTTCAAGAAATGCAAAGATATCGTCGAATGTCTCCATTTGAAAAGATCACTAGTCGCCAGTCAATCAGTAACACGATGCTACCGCCTTTTTTGCAAGTAAAAAACTCAGGAGTGACTGACCTGCTAAAGGCAATTCCCATCGGAAAGGTCAAAACTGCAGATACCAGCACAAATGAACTTAATAAACAAGACCGGGCTGAAAAAATGACTCATTTCACGGAAACCATTGCCGGAAAAACTAATGTTTCTCCTGATTTTTTGAACTTTATTTTTGATAGCAAATTGCAGCAGGATCAGCCTTTGATCAGGGTTGGAAAAATTGAACTTACTAGGAAGGATCTTAGTTGTTTAAGACCTGGGAAATTACTTCCTATCAATTTGATTGATGCTTGTTTGAGCTGTTATAAGAAAAAGAATAAGAAATTGCTGCAGAAGTCTAATACACATCCACGAGTAATAATCGTGAAAACCAACTTCGCAAAAAAAGTCTTCCAAAGTAAAGAAAAAATCTCAATAAGGTCTAAAAAAAACATGTTAAACTTCGACTACCTTCTTTTTCCCCTCGACATAAGTTACTGGACACTTCTCGTAGTAAACTGCCGAGAAAAAAGTGCAGTATACTACGACCCAATGGGTATCGAAAACAACGACAAGACAATTTTTAACTGTCTCTACGATTTTCTAAAGCAAGAGTTAAATTTCCACCAAAACTTCCAAATAGAAAAAACACGCTGGAGACACCTCGACTACAAAAGAGTAAACGAAGTAGAGCCCTTCGACCACATCGACACCGAAATCTACATCCTAAGAATGGCTCTCAAGGTATGCACAGGTCGCGACCTCGAAATAAACCCAAAAAAAATGAACGATTACCGGAAAGACCAAATAGCAATTCTATTAAAATACGGCACAAAAGTAGTTTACTAAATTCCTTCACCTCCACAATTCTAATAAAAATGAAAGTCCTGATCGCCGACCTTTTCAGTCAATCAGCTCTCGACGAGCTTTCCCGAAGTGGTATCGATTTGATCTACGACGCGAATTTAAACGGTGACTCTTTAAAAGCTTCTCTTTCAACCCACAATCCTCCAGTATTGGTGGTGCGTTCAACGAAAGTGACTTCAGATCACATCGCAGCTGCTTCAGGACTCGAGCTGATAATTCGAGCAGGGGCTGGAGTTGACAACATCGACACTCAAGCCGCTTCAAAGAACGGCATCTTTGTAGCGAACTGTCCAGGGAAAAACTCAGTCGCTGTTGCAGAACTCGTCATGGGACACATTCTTTCTGTCGACCGTCGACTTCCAGAGAACTATCAGCTTCTCAAGCAAGGCAGGTGGAATAAAGGCGCCTTTGCTGAGTGCATCGGCATCAAAGGACGTAAACTTGGAATCATCGGCTTAGGAGCCATTGGACGAGAAGTCGCTGTCAGAGCGAAAAGCTTTGGAATGGACGTCTGTGGAACTGACCCTTTTGTTTCAGCTGAAGTCGCCAGGGGGTTCGGAGTTGAGTTCCTTGGAAGTATTCAAGAAGTAGCTCGTGAAAGTGACATCATCACTTTTCATGTACCTTCAACTCCTGCGACGAAAGGTATTATAAATTCACAGTTCTTGACTATATGTAAGGAAAATGTTGTGATTATCAATACGTCTAGAGGGGACTTGGCTAATGAAGCTGAAATTTTAAAGGAACTTGATGCAAGACCTGGATTTTGGTATGCTTGTGACGTGTACTCAGGAGAACCTGCTGCTAAGGAATGTGAATTTGTACATCCTTTGGCTTCACATCCGAAGGTTTATGGAAGTCATCATATTGGAGCGAGTACTAAACAAGCTGAAACAGCGATTGGCTTAGAAGCTTTGAGGATTATTCTTCAGTATAGCAGGACTTCGAAAGTAGATGCTGGAAATTTAGTCAATATGCAAAGTGTCTCTAAAGCTCGACATGCTTTAGTCATTCGACATACCGGGCAAGCCTTAGCCCCTGTTTTGGCTTTACTTGCTGAAAAAGGTGCTAAAGTGCAAGAAGTGGAAAATAAAGCTTTTCGTGATGGAGTCGCTTTCACTGCTACTGTTTCTGTTGATGGTGATCAAGTGGTTTTAAATGAAGTCGTTGCTGGTCTTAGTGGAAATCATGGAATTATCAACATCAGTTTAGTTAATTTAGCTTAGGTGGTACTGACGTGATAGAGAATCGATGTATTCTTTGTTTGGTATTCGGTTTGGCTTTGGAGAAGATGAAGAAATTGAATGATTTGAAGCGTGTGAATTAAAGTCTCTTGAAAAAAAACCACGAAAGTTCATATGAAGAGGTCTTCGGATCAAGGCCCTCTTTGATTGATAGTCTTGGACACTCACTGCTGAAAAACATTCTGAAATTTCTTTTCTCACTATTTTCGCCTTGAAAAAGGCCCTTAACGGTCTCTGGCACTTTTCAAAGGACCTGGTCCTCTGATGTGAAATTTCCTTGAACTGAACTGAGTGACTTTTAACACCTGAAGTAAGTCCCGGTCTGTTTTCCCCTCCTGTTACTTCCCTCTTTTTATTCTCCAAAAGCGGGGTTCGAGGCAAGACGACCACAATTTTTTCCCTGAGTCTATCCAAAGCCATTTATAAAGGTCCTAAGCTAATTAATCATCAATTCCTTGTAACAAATCATCATCATTATTTTCAAGATTAAAAACATCCATGACTGCCTTGTTCTTTTCGAACATTAGAGTAAGTTCTTCTTCTTGTCTGAGATGTTCATTGAAAACTCTGAGTTTTTCTCTGATGCCTTTGATCATGTCTTCTTTGATGTTGAGGACTGAATCAAGTTCTCGGACGTAATGATCAACATCAGATCCAGGTTTATCTACTTCAGCAAGAAGTCCCATCTGATGTTTAATAATATCAACCATTTCATCAATCATTTTTCGATGAGAATTAATCAAGTCCTCTTCTTCAGCAAGAATAATTCCAATGAGTTGTTCATGTTTTTCACTTAACTCTTCCATATTAACAGCAGGTTGTTTTTTTTCTACAACTTTTGGATGCATGTAAGGATTTTGTGCAATATTTTTTCCTCCACTTATGCCAGACCCGATTTTACTTTTAAACTTGTTGTCTTCTTTTCCTGATTTTTTGAATAAAAGTCTACTGGAGTCTTCTTCATTGCGAATAGGTTTAGGTGGAGGAAGAGCTTCTTCGGTGTCTTCCAGGTTGTACCTGACGACATTCGCGTTTTGACGAGGAAGCATCAGGGCGTTTGCGAGTTTATCGTCGGAGTTCTTCGGCTTGTCTCCTTTTTTTAGTTCTTTTACCCTGTCAGCGTATCTCAGGGTGTTAAGCGTGTGCTCGCAACTTAAGAGGCCTGGAGATACGTTTGCGATCATCACTGTTCGACAGTTGCCTAAAAAGGAATCTTTTAGGACTTGGGTCAGTTTGCTACCTCTGAAGGGAGTGTGTCGCTTTTCTTGGTCTAGAGCTCGGATGCATTCTTTTAGCGCTAATAAGGATTTGTTTATTTCAGCTCCGTCCATGCGGGTTTTGAAATCGGCTCCGCTTACGTCGGCTCCACGCTCGGAACCTGCGAGGTCGATGAAACTCATCTTGCCCACTACGGACTTGCCCTGTCTCAAGTTAATTTCAAGAATAGCATGAGACCTAGACGAGTCATCATTGGCGCCAGTCTGTCCAGTGGTTCTAGCTTCCATTCCAGTTCCAATTAATTTCATGAGATTATCAACAGTTTCAACAGGTTTATTCTGAAGTCCAACAATATTCACATTTTGTTTCGCATCTTCCCTAGCAAAAAGTTGATTTCGATCATTAAGCAAATCATGCAATTTTCCACAGTAGATTTCATAGAAAGACACAGTGAATTTGATATTACGGAAATACTGGTCTCTATAAAAGAACAAGTCTCGAGCAGCTAAAAGGTAAAGTCCTGGACTCGACCCTTCTCCCATCATTGTGAAGGTCTTCCCGGAGCCAGTCTGCCCATAAGCAAAACAAGTGACCTTCGCGCCTTGAAACGATGCCTGAACTATC
The DNA here is from genome assembly GCA_006503475.1 of Stentor roeselii. Lineage (NCBI taxonomy): Eukaryota > Ciliophora > Heterotrichea > Heterotrichida > Stentoridae > Stentor > Stentor roeselii. The sequence continues at coordinate 64,236 of RSEH01000028.1, forward strand.
GGCTGAATAGCTGAAATGTACAGGTCTTGATTTGAAGTCTCTTCATTGTAAACCCCGTCAAATGTGAAGTGATGTTCTTCTATGTATTTCGTCAAGTCCACTTTAAGCTTCTGCTCTCGGACTACCAATGTTGCAGATGAGGCGCGATGTAATATGTCTTGGTCACCTTTTGAGATCTCTTTTGAATTTAAGGGACGCTTTCGCACTATCACCTGGATTTTTTGGTCTTTTTCTACCATTTACTTAGTGTGATTTGAATGTTTGATTTAGGAGAATTTTTGATCGATTAAGTGGAGGACGGGCGGTACTGGTTTGTGGAATTTTTGTAAAGGGTTTAATGGTTGAAGGGGAATTTTATCATTTAAGAATGATTTTTATATAATTAAAGTTTATTGGGTAGGATAAATTTTAACACAATAAAACCAAAGTATTTTAAATGTTTATTGAATACTTTTCTAATATATCTCTTTATATTAATTACTTTCATAGTTCAAACATGTAAACTTGCTAATACCCCAACACCCTTGATTAAACCTTCCAAGTTAATAACCCAACTAGAAATCATTAAATTTTATTCAATTAAAAAACTTCAATATTTAACCTCAGAAGCAAACTAACCTACTAGCTTATGATCTCAATATTCGTCGCAATTTTTTTAATTTTTCCATTATCAGTCCGTGTCTTAATTTTAAACCTGAGGATTTTTTCCTTCTTATTATAAACATCGTCCTTAAACTTCCTCAAGACGATTCCACTGAGCACAAGTTCATCTTCAACCAAGAAAACATCATCACTTCCTTCAAGACTAATAAACCCATGTCTTTTTTTCAAATGATAAAACTTGACCTTTCCCACAAAAAACTCATCACTAATAAACTCATTCTCAAAAGTACTTCTTTTTTCCCTCTTCACCAGAGAAGGCTTCGAAGGAGGAGGCTTTAAAATCACTTCTGACTTACTCACAGGAATCGCAATTGGCCTAATCGAGCTACTTAAAGGGTTCCCTGAAAGATCTGAGTCTGAACTGAAGTCCACCCATCTTTTTTTCTTCTCAGGAGAAACTTTTAACTCGCCTTTTTCGGAAAAACCCGGAGGCGGAGGAGTAAGTCGGATGTTTTCGGGCGTGATTATTTTCACCCTTTTCAAAGCTTTTAACTCAAGGTGGAACTTTGCTGGGTCTGAAGGAATCCCTGAGGTACTTTTCGATGACCATCTTTCAAAGGTTTTTTGACTTCTTTCCCAGGATTTCAGCTCGAGGACGTGATCATTTTCTTCTGGAATTGTTTGAATTTCAGCCAGTTGGTGAAGCTCTGATATTGGGATCAGGTCGCTGAAGAAAATGTTTTTTGGCTGCTTTTTTGATGCGGGCTGAGATATGACTACTTTTTTTGGTGCTGACAAAGAGGTACAGATTTTCATATTTTATCTTTATTTGGGTTAGATTGGACGCTGTTACTTGAATGCTTGGATTTATTATTCAACTCTTCATAAAACCCACTGAACCCAAAGCAACTTTAAATCTTTTCTCATAGTCAACAGATAGACAGTCTTCAAAAAGCGCGGTAAATGTCAAATCACAGCTTATTAAAAAGACCCGGTTCTTCCAGTTCAAACCGCGACAGACGAGTGAGCTGGGGTGAGCCAGACGTTGTAGAATTTTCTAAAAACGAGACACCCAGCAAGATGTTTTCATCAGAAGAAACTGAAAACCAAATGATGCCTGAAAGTCTGAGTCCAGCGGCAGTGCTTCCAGCGACTCCAATTCATCATCAGCCTTCATTCGCAGCCTTTTTATCTCCTGTCTCAGAAGAAGACCACGGTTCAAATACTTCGATTTCAAGTCCTTTCAACAGCCAGACGAGTATGGGAGTGATTTTTCCTGAACTCGAACCTTATGTGCTACCTAATCTTTCTTGGAAGTTACCTTTTCGAGCAAGAAATTTGAATAAAACCCCGAAAAAAAACTTCCAGAAACTGAAAAACCTCGAAAATCTTAGATCTTTACTTGAAAGTAAAAAAGTTGAAATTACTGAAACACTTGAAAAGGTTGACAAGTTCAAAAACTTAAATCATGATATTCAGAAAAAAGTGAAAAATTCTGCAAAAATAGTGAATGACTGGCTTTCCCAGGAAAACCAGAAAAAAGCAGAAAACGAGAAAAAATTCAAAGAAAATCAGGAAAATCTTCGAAAATCTTTAAATTCTCCAAATTTCGATAAAAATCGTTGGATTTTTCTTCAAAGTTCTGAGCAACAAATACTAAAATTTCGTACTTTTCCACATGAAAATAAAATCTTATCTCATTTAGTTCTTCTTTATTTTCACGATTCAATAAGTTTAGAGCTTATTCAACCATTTCACTCAAAATCCTCTCAAAATATCTGGCCTGATTTCAAGAAATTTATGGAATGTCAAAGTTTTGGAAGTTTCAACGAAATGTTAAAAGAATTCAGTTTTTTATGGTTTTATTTCGTGAAATTTTTAGAAAGTCTTGAAAAACTTGAGAGTCTTTCTTTTGTTTCAGATGTTCAGTCAACTGAGGATTTTTTCTTGTTAACTGGAGATGTTTTAGGGTTGAAATGGCAACTTGCTGTGAATTTTCATAATATTTCTAATGAGTGGGATGTTTTGTCTAGGTTAGAACTAGGGCGGCTAATATCTAATTGAAATTATGTCTTTAGAACTCACCAGAGAAAAGGCTTTGAAGTACTCGAAACTTGCTGTTGAGGCAGACAACGATCAAAATATCGAACTTTCACTCAAGTACTACAAAAAAGCTCTCATTCTTTACACTTCTCTCTTAGCAGGTAACTTTTAACTAGATGATGACCCAAAGCGAGAGTTTTACCTTTCAAGGTTCCGTAAGTACCTCGACCGTGCAGAAACTATTTCTCTTCTTCTCACATCCTCTCAGCAAGTCACCGAAAGTGACTCAGAAGAACTTCCAAGAACTCCTTCATTCTCATCAAAGAAGCCAAACCAAAAATCTTACGACTTTCTAATAAAAACTGAAAAACCTTCATTTCATTGGGATGAAGTCAAAGGTCTTGACAATATAAAAAACATTCTTGGGGAAACGATTCACATTCGCAAGACCTTCCAAAGCCTTGAGATAAAAACGACAATGCCCTGGCAAACGCTTCTCCTCTTCGGACCTGCTGGTTCAGGCAAGAGGTTCTTAGCCCAAGCGTTCTGTTCTGAGCTTTCCTCAACTTTCATATCATTAGAAACCAGCTTAATTCCAAAAGACCTCAAAAATGAGAAAATCTTGAAGAACTTATTTGAAATTGCGATAAAAAATCGACCTGCTGTTGTTTTTATCGATGAAATTCACCTCTTGATTAATGAAGAAAACGAAAATTCTAGAATTTTACCCGAATTTTTAGATCAACTTGAAAAAAGTGGAAATTTTCAGGATTTGGTTGTTTTTTGCTCGACGACTAAACCTTGGAGATTAGATTCTGATGTTTGTAGAAGGGTTGAAAGGAAGATTTATGTTCCACTTCCTGATTGGGAGAGAAGAAAAGAGGTGATAAGGGAAGGGTTAGGTAGAAAATGCCCGGATTTTGTAGTGGAACAACTTGCTGATTTGACTTCTGGATTTTCAGCTGAGGATCTTAGGAAGCTAGGAAGGTTGTTACAGGAAAAAGAGAGGATATCTGAAGAATTCAAAGAAGAATGCAAGGATAATGGAAAGACTTCTGATGTTAAGATTTTTAGGGAGGGTCAAGTTGAGGAGTCTGGAGGGAAACATCAGGATTTTTATCAGGCTGTTAGCATGGTCAAGCCTTCAGTGTCTTTAAACACTTTAATCAGGTATCAATATTTCGCTGAGTCTTACTTTGAAACATTCAATATAAACCCTTGTTAAAAATTTCTTCATCTCTAAATAACTTTAAATTTTTTATATATTTTTTTCCTTAATAAATGGGTGAATATTTATGCTTAAAGAGGAAATTCAGTCGTAAAAGCTTCATTTTTCATAAATATTTCAAACTCTTCAGAAAGTTGAATCCAATTTTAAGACTTTCAAGAGTGTTAGTTTTCAAAGCCATTTGATTTATCTAAGTCTAAATAGAATGTTTTCTCTTCAGTTGTTGCACTAATTTATCGTAATCTGGCTTATCATAAAGATTGTCAAGTTCTCCCAAATTTTCAATTTTTATCTTGACAAGCCACCCTTCATCATTAGGGTCATTATTAATCAGGTCAGGGGCTTCAAGGATCTTTTTATTAACTTCGACGACTTCTCCACTTAAAGGACAGTAAATATCATCGACAACTCTAGTGGACTCCAGCTTTCCGAGCACATCTCCTTGTTTAAACTTGGTCCCGACATCGGGCATTTGGACAAAAATGATGTCTCCTAATTGACTATGGGCATAGTCAGTGATCCCAACGACTCCCACTTTCGTCTTTGGGTTATACTTGATCCATTCATGATCAATATTGAAAAAGGTGCTGAAAGCCCTTCGGATTGCAGAGTTCCTGAAGAAGGTCAACATTTATGGATAATAATGGAAGCCAATTGAAAGATATTGATATTTATTCTGGAGATGTCTTTAAACAAGATAAATAAATAATATTTTATATATCGATATTATTATAAATGGCTAGGCCATTAATTTCAATCATTTTACAGTGTCTAATCTAAACTTTCCAGCTCTTTCACAGTAGTCCTGTTATAACTGTAAGCCGAAGCCGGTCTCGCATTAGTTCTTTTCATATCCAAGTCCCTTCTAATCACTCCAGAGCTTGGTCTCAAGCCAATTCCAGGTCGATGTTCAGAAATGACTTCAGCCGTCGAGTTCGCCTTACAAAAGAGATTCGGCATGGGCTTCATGTTCAAACTTCTGCTTGTTACCAACTTGTTGTTTTCCATCACGTACATCTTGAACCGGTTCGGGTACTTGCTGATTGAACCGATTTTGTCTTTGCTGTTGCTGCTTGACGGCCTGGGCAAATTATGAGTTTTTCCACTTTTGTCTTGAAGGTGGTCTGTGTAGTCCGCTTTCGTTCTGGTGAATAAACTTGGAGTGAAATAAGATGATTTTATTGCAGTTGGAATCATTTTGAAAATTTCTTCGAAAGTTGGACGCATTGATGCTCGCTTGTCGAGAAGTTTTAAAATGAATTCGAAGAGCTTTGGAGAGTAAAAGGAAGGAATTGGCTTTGGACGGCCTTTTACTATCACACGTGCCAGGGAGATTAAGTTGTCGGCTTGGAATGGAGGCTCTAGGGATGCAAGGTTGTAAGCAACGCACCCGATTGCCCAGATGTCGACTTTGTTGTCGTATGGCTTGTGTTGGATTATTTCGGGACTTAGGTATAGAGGGGTTCCTACTTGAGATCCATTCATCGGATCTTTAGTATTAACAGTTTTACAAACTCCCATATCCGCAATTTTGACTCTTTTTTCCTTATCAAGTAAAATATTCAAGCACTTGATATCCCTATGAATAACGTTATTCTTATGCAAAAACTCAACACCCAAACAAACTTCATAAACAATAGCCCAGATAGTTTTTTCACTAAGGTACTTCCGATTGACTTTATACATATTAATCATCTGCTGCAAGTCTCCTCCAGATGCGAATTCCATCAAAATGAGTAATTTTTTCTCATGAATACAACTAGCAAGATAAGAAATCAAATGAACATGACTATAGCTTTCTAAAATTACGACTTCTTTCAAAGACCGCTGCTGTTTCCTTTCTGACAAGTTTTCCAAGTTGATACACTTGATGACGAATTCTTTATGATCAGCTGCTCGAACAAGATAAACAACTCCAAACGTCCCTGATCCGAGAGGACGAACAATTTTGTATGAACTGAACAAAGACCCTTCAAGATTCAACATTTTTATTTGAAAGCTTTTAAACTATTGTTATTGGGACCAAGTCTCCTGCATTGACGAAAGGCTGAAGACAGGCCGGGATTTGAGTTCCGTTGATGATGACTGTGAAGATGTAGTCCTGGTCTAGTAGGACTAAATCGTCTCGGCCTTCACTGAGGCTGTCGAGGTACCCTTGGGTTATCTTTGAACGGTTCATAATAATTGGGTTTATTGAAGAGGGGGTCAAGAACTCGCTGATATCGTCTTGTGGATGAAGACGAATCGCTAATGTTGAACCTCGGGTTAAGGAATGCTTTATTCTTGAACGAAGCGTAGCTTCGTTGAATTCAGAAGAGTCTCGCTCGACTAAGGTGCCTTTATACTTGTAAAAAGTTGACACGTTCCCTGTTGTGTCAAGGATTATTGTGCCTGAGGGCAAGTTGCTTTCGACTGCTTGAACTAGTTGGGTAAGTTGAAACCTTCTTTCCATTAACCTAATTAAAACTTATTAAATGGAAAAGTATATCATTTAAGGGTACTTTCATTAACCATTTACAAGATTTTACATTAAACATCGAACTTCAAGGCATTCATGGATAGCTTCGTCGTGTCTTCCATTGACCCGTCAGTCCACTTTTCCCGTCTGCCGAGACTCCAGATGCCATGTTTTTTTACTTTGTTCCCGTTAAGGTCGTAAAAAATGAATTGGCCTTCTCCGTCTTGGTAGTCGTCTTTCCACATCCCTTTGTATTTCCTCTTGTCAGGCCAGACACAAACTCCGAAGCCGTTTTTTTTATCTTCTAAGAACATTCCACGATAGACAAGGCCTGACTGTGAGTGAAGTTCTCCAAATCCCTGCATTTTGTTATCAACGAACTCTCCTTGATACCATTTTAAATGATTCCATCTGTAAATTCCACGACCTTCTACCTTGTTAAAGCAAAAATCGCCTTCATAACTACTTCCATTCGCATATTGAATAAAGCCTTTTCCATGTTTTTGCCCTTTGAAGTACTCGCCTTCATATCGATAACCTTCTCCCCAGGTTTCAACGCCTTTTCCATGTTGTTTATCACTTTTGAACATTCCTTCATAGACCAAGCCGTTGTTTTGTGTGAACTTTCCAGGTCCTTGAGCTTTATTTCGTTTAAAGTGCCCTTCGTAGATGTCGCCATTTTCAAATATCAGTCTTCCATACCCGTGAAACTTGTTGTTTTTGAACTGGCCTTCGTATTTCTTGTTGTCTTTTGTTATCAATACACCGACTCCGCTTTTTTGACATCTTTTGTCGAAGGTGCCTTGGTAGTACTCGGAGTTTATTAAAAATATTGGACCTGATGAAGGAAAATCGTGAAAAGGTTTCAATTGTTTTGAGGCTTTTTGAAGAAAGGATGATTCAAATGCATCGATTTTTAGCCAGAAATACTCGTATTTGCTTTTTGGGTCTGATAGAGAGGATAGTAATTTCTTTGCTAGGTACTTTCGAGATAGGGATTTTAGGGTTGTTGTGATTTGAGGAGAGTCTGGAGGCTCGAACTTTAGAGGCATGATGGAAGAACGATCGATAAAATCGATTGAACCTGATGTGGTTTCTGAGCTAAAACATGAACATTCTATTCCCATAAATATCTTTATCTAAATACTGTACTTGAATATTGCAATACATTCAATTGATAAACATTAAATAGCCTTACTTTCCATCCATAATAATCTCAGTTATAATTAATGGAGTATATCTTTAAACACGAACTTCTCCACAAAGACGAAATCGCTCGAAAAATTAACCAAAAAAACAGTTTTAGTCCTCAAAAGCCTCTAAAAAGACTTCAACAACGTCGAGGTACTCAAAATCCAATATCAAGGTTAAAAAAGCATAATAATTCATATGTTCCATCAACCCAAACTCCAAGTCTTCATGCTTTTTCACCTCCAATAACAAAAATATTCGAGATTTCCGAATCAAAAATGCAAGAAATTCTTCCACCATTCTCAAAACCTGAAAATTCAAGAGAAAAGAAGACTCCGAAAGGTATTCCTGCCCTTCCGTTACTTTCGACAATAACAACAAAAGGCTACAGAGCTCTCTACTTAAAAGAGCATCGTCGAGTATCTCATAGTTTAATCACCTACATTCCAAGTATTCCATTCACAAATCACTAGTTATTAAAACACTATCAAAACAAACCCATTCTGCACGCCAAGACTAGCTAAACAAGAAGAGTCTTTCATTTCCTTTCCTTTAAAAAACATTCTGAGTTCCTTTTCAATATTAAACTCATTTTTGAACTTAATTTTCAAATCTTTCACCATCATCGATCCCCTAACAAGAGTTTTCCAGTCCTGTTTCCCAGCCATTCTCATTAAAACAAAAAATTCAGAGTCTTGTTCAATTTCAACTTTTTTCTCTTCCTGAGGCATTCCGAATTTGAGAGGCTTGTTAATAACAAAAACAGGCAGATCATATCTATGGCCTCTTTCATCAAGTACTTGAGAGAGGGTTCCATGAACAAGACTTAATCCAGCTTTTTTCAGCATTTCTTTACATTTAGATTGACTAGGCTCTGAGCAGACTGAATGAAGAGTAGTCCAGGCTTTTTGACTTCCATCGATTCGAGTGTCCCAAAACTCTTGGATTTTCTGATTTAGTTCATTTTCAGTTAAATCAGTGAACCAAGATGATGTTTGCTTTAAACCTTGACCTGATGTAGAAGAATCTAAGTTTTTTTTACCGCTTATGTGAAAGGTGAGGTTTCCTTGACGGATTACTCGAAAGCTCTCGTTTGGGTCGTGGTTGTTTGAAGTTTGAGTTGCACAGGCTCCCATATTACTGGAAATATAGAAAGAATAATTTAACTCTAAATACAGAATTCAATTAAAATAGTTTAATGATTATTTCCTTTACCTTCAATCATCACATCTTCAGTTCAAACATTGATATCTGGCTACTTGTATCAGCAACAAATATTTTTCTCTGCATTTCCGCAGTTTCAATAAAATTCGGCTAAATAGCTGAAACCTTTTGTGCCAAGACGACTTTTTTGAATACTTTTTCCTTCCAAAAGCAGATCTCGTCAACATCTGCACTGATTCCAAAGTCATCGAACTTCACAAGGGCCAAAGCCATGACTCGTTGTTGATGTGCTTGGACTGTGACTTTCCCTGTAAGTCTTTCTCCGTATTCAAAAACACAGACATTTCCATTGCCCAGAGCAAAAGCGACTTCCCTTTGGCGACAAGAAATCGCGTAGACATGAGGCGGGTTAAACCCTTGACTGGGAAACAAGTCTTCTAAAGAGACTCCGCTGATGATTTCGCCGTTAAGCCCAGTCAACATGACTCGACAGTCAAAGCCTCCTGAGACGATCAGGTCTTCACAGAAGACTTTAGAGCAGGAAAGCTGATTTTTTATTACATTTGAATGAACTGATGAACGGACTCTTGTTTCTTTTGAAGATTTTGAAATTATTAACAGGTCTCCATCGTCTGTTGAAATTATTAGGCTTGATGAGTCTTGGTCGATTGAACTGATTTCTTCTGGAGTTGAAAGGACTGATAGGCTCTCTGAATGGATTATTTTAGAAGGGTTTCTTATGTCGAATTCGAAGAGGGATGAAGTGGTTGAGGTGTAGACGGAATGATTTAGGATTGATACGTTTTCTAAGGGAGTGCTTGGGAAATATAACGGGTCGGTTAGTCTTCGGATTGACTTTTGTGAGGTCATGTCCCAGATACGGACTGTACCGTCTTCACTTGAAGAGGCGAGAAGGTTTTGATGTGAACTGAGACATGTTACGTCACGTTGATGACCTTTTAGGTGGCTGATGTAGCATTCCATGTTAATAAGTTAATTAAAATTTTCTAAAAAACTTCTAGCAGCCAAATAAACTTCTTCATTTTTCGAAGCAAGTAAATCCTCAGCAATTTCTTGTATCCCAAAAACATCTGCATGAGATGCTTTAAAAACAAGACAAAATTTCAAAACATTCGAAATTGTTTCATTAGAAGAGTTCTTCAAAACTTTCACCACTTTTTCCCTATCAATTTTTCCAATTAATCCAGAAAAATCATCAGTTTTGAGTGAGCAAGTCAAGTTATGAATAACAAAGCTGCATTCTTCTCTTTTCTGCAGATCATGTCCATGGAAAATCCTGAAAACTTCATTTAAAACAGGGTGTTGAAGTACTTTTAGAGCTAAACAATAAGGACCAGTGACGACATTTGAAAGAATTGTGAGGCTGACATTGCAAAAGTTTGATTTTTTGTAGAGAGATTCAAGTAAAAAGTCGAGAAGTCCATTTTTCACCATTTGAACGTTGACCTTGTCATCCCATGACAGAAATATTAAAAAATTCGCTGTTGACTGACAGACTGGCCAGTCCTTGATACTTGGAAGATGATCAAAGTCAAGTAAGATGTCACTCGGGTCGTGGTTTAAGATGATTTTTGTGAAAATATCGATAATTTGTTCTCTTAATGACGGATAGCTGTTGAAGATAAGGTAAAGACTATGAAAAAGTGATAATATCGCACCTTTTGTGATTGATTTAGAAAGGACTAGGATATCAAAAACCCGGTCTAAGCCAAGTTTTATTATTTCCAGGGGGGGACAAGATTCAAAAAGAGAGTCAACTAATTCAAAGATCACCTTTTCTGCCAAGTCTTGATTCATGTGGATTAATTCATTCATGTCATGCACAACACTCCTTTCATATCCATTTCTTCCAACCTCTTGAAGACCTGTTTCTTTTTGATTCCTAAGTTGTGCTAAAAACTGTTTTCTTTTCACCCTTTTCCCCTTTTCAATCCTTTTTTCTCTTTCTATTTCAAATCCAATCAAATCAGGTTGCATGAAATTTTCGTTTCTCTTTTTAAAGATATCCAAACTAGACATTCAAATTATAATGGCCAAAAGGCTTTTTTCGCCCTTGAGACTAAAAGAACCATGGAATTACGAAGACTTCAGCGTAAAACTTCTTGAAAAAGAACTTGAATTAGAAAAAAATTGTGGAATTCACATAATTGAAGAACTTATCACTTTGTACTCAGAGGCCATCGAGCACTTCAATGAACTGTCTGATTCAAGGTTCTACGATTTTCAAGACAGGCTTCATAAAATGTTGATCCGACCGGAGGTCGCTTCAGTTGTTCAGGGAAAAGGACTTCAAAATTTGTATCATTTGGCCAAAAGAAAGACTTTCTGTTCAGAGCAAATCGTCAAATCGAAGATCATTGAAAGAGAAAATTTTTCAGTCTTGTCAAGAATCAAAAGTGAAGAAATGGTTGGGTCGACTCAGAAGGAAAAAATTAAGGAAAATGTGAATAAGCAGGATTTTGATTTGAATGATCGGGTTTTTTTAAGAAGGTCTAGAGTTAAAAGTGGAGAATTACACAATCATGATGTTAGCACAAAGGAAAGTTATTATTTGGATGAAAAGGATCAGGTTGAAATGATTATGGAAAAGTTTTATGAGAAAAAGGCGAAGGAAGTTTCTGATGTTACTTTGTTTTATTTGATGAAAATGGAATCTGCAGATGAAATCACAAAAAATCATCTCGCTTTGGAAATGAAAAAGGAAATTTTGAGGGTTTCGCAAAAGTTTGATGCGAATAAAGCTCATAAACTCAAGAAATTTAAACAGTTGAATAAGATTAATTCTTAATCATTCATTTTTCAGGAATTGTGTTTGAATGATTATTCTACTTAATACTTTTCTAAGCATTTGAACCACCAACCTCCTCCTTGAAAAATGACCACCTTCAATAAAAAAATGTATAATAAAAAAAACTCTAAAACCACATCTAATCCCTAATCCCTTCATCAACCTGAAACAACCCATCATTTAAATCTCAGAATAAATTAAAAACCTCCAAATCCAACTCTTTCCAAATAATCCCAACCTAAAACCACTAACGATAAATCAAAACCCCCTTATCAACAACACCTCAAAAAAAAACCCCAAGCAATCCCATCAATCTCTCATAGTGAAATCCTTATAATAAATGGCTAGTATCCCTCGCGCCGACCTCACCAAATCAGAGCACGACGAGCTATGCTGTGTTTATGCATCTTTGCTTCTCCACGACCAAGGACTTAATCTCTCAGTAATCTTTACATAGGCCGAGAACATTGGAAAAGTCTTAACAGCCTCATCAAACAAAGTAGACTCTTACTGGCCCAACCTTTTCGCCAGCTCCGTCAAAGGACTGAACGTTGCAGGAGTCTTGGCCAGTGTCGGCTCAGGAGCCGTAAGCGGACCAGCTTCAGCAGAGCCCGCAGCTGCTACCAAGGCTGAGGAGCCTAAGAAAGAAGAGCCCAAGAAAGATGATGACGAAGACGCACTTGGAGGCGGACTTGGATTCGGAGATGATGAATGGTAGATAGTTAACTAGTTGGAATAATCCAGGGTGTTAGGGTGTTAGGGTGTTAGGGTGTTAAGGTGTTAGATCAATATTCTATTATCTAAAAGGCATTCTCTTTCAAGTATTGGGCAAGCTTCTCGACCTGCTCGTTGCAAAGACCTGGATTCTGGGCTACGATATGCGCACCTGATGTCACGTTCGCGCCGTTCCAACTTGCGAAGACTACGCATGTAGCACATTTCGCGATGCAAGCACCACCTCCGTTCTTTTTAAGGTAAATAAGACCTTCTGTCTGATCACTGCTCACTTTAAAGTACTTCTCATTCGCTATCCTGATACCTGCTGGTGAGTTTGAAGCTCCATCATGATTCACGATGTGGAGAAAAAGATCGATTTCGTTGATTTCTATTGGTTGAACACCTAATCCGTCTTCTGTAGGAACATCTACATTGTACCCGTACAGACCAAAATCTGTGGTGCTTGCCCATATAGAACCGTCAGCTAAGGCGATAATCGCTGCTTTTTCAACACAGTCATGGATTTCTCCAGTGGCACTATGTTTGTTTTTTAGTTGATTTATGTAATCAGACCACGACATTTTATTATAGCCATTATTTTACCTATATAAGAGTGGAGAAACAAGTCGTATAAATCCAATTAAATGATAATACTTACCTAACCCCATCTGACCAAATCATTTCTTCTCCAAAGCAAGTTAATCAAAAAGCTCTTCCATACTTTTCCATAAAACATAAAAACCTTTCCATTAACAGATTTTAAAACCCTAATATTTCAAATGTCTTACAACTACAAGCCAGAAGTCCTAACCACAACAATATCATTAGTGCCATGCAAGTTATCAAAAGACGGAAAATCATTCATTCCAGTCTTCACACCTCTTTCAAGGTCAGAACTTTCCCTCCAAATGAAAAAATCATGGACCCCAGATGAAGACTCTCTTTTGCTAGATCTGGGAATGAAGACCAAAAAATGGAATCTGATTTCACTTGAGATCAATAACAAGTTCCACAAAGGAATCTGCATCAGAAACCAAAAACATTGCAGGGAACGATGGAAAAATTTCGTGGACCCTGATTTGAAAAAGAAGCCTTTTACGAAAAAAGAAGACGAGTTAATTGTAAAGTACTACGAAAAGTACCGATCTTGGGCAAAAGTCGCGAAAACTATCAAACATCGCAATGAAAATCAAGTAAAAAATCGATATCGGGCACTTTTGAATAAAGGATTCAAAAATGAAGCGGAAACTGTTGATGAACTTCCTCCTGCTATTAGTAGTTTTTCTGGATTTGGCTTTGAAACTATTGCGAATTATTTAACACCTGTTAATTCGGCGATGATGCCGAGTTTTAATATTGAACAGTGTGCTGATCCTTCGTCTTTTTCTTTTGGGCAGAATCTTTATGGAAACTCTTTTGGTGCACAGATGATGTCTGCAAGTGTTTCGAATAGTTTTTTCAATGAGTCAGGAAAAGGAATGTTTTTTTCTTCGTATCCAGATAATTCGAACTTCACGAAATATGAAAACATTCTTGATAACTTTTGTGATAAATAGTAAGGTATAAGTTATTTAATTTGATTGAAAGGTTCAAGGTATAGAAATTTATTCTTGATTAATTAAGGTGAGTCCTGGTGATCATCATATTTATTAAAATTAGTTCACTAGGATCAAGATGGTTTGAATTACTTTATTCTTCATCGTTTCATTTGAAGATAATCGTTTAAATCCCTTACTATCAAAAGAATAAGTATCACTTTGCATTAAAAAAATTAATATCACTTTATCAAACAATAATCTCAACTTACATTTTAAATAAAGAAAATCACTTAAAATTACAATCAATGAATACCTCTTAACATTAAATCCTTGAACCATATCACCTAAAATCATTCTTTCAATCAACGAAAAATCCTCAAAACCTCCAAAACCACTGATTAAATAAATTCTCTGATATTTAAAATAATGGAAGAAGAGACCGAAAACATCCAAACCCTAAAAGAACTCATTCACGACATCAAGCTTAAAGATGCAATAACTCGTCAAGATCTAATGAAAGCCGAGAGAGAAGGTCAGCTTCTTCGAGAAAGTATTCTAAAAGCTCAAAAAGAAATCCAAAAACTAGAAAAAGACCTGAAAAAGGATGAAAGACTTCTAGTCTCTCAAGAAGAAAACATCGTAAATGCCACTATCACAATCAACATGCGTAAAAAAAACAGAAGAAACGACAACAGCCTAGTCCAAGAGTCAATCGATCGACAAGAAGCCCTTCACAAGACCATGAAACAAAAAAATGAGGATTTTTGCAAGTTTCTTTTGGGACTTCGACGAAAAATGAACCAAATCGAGTCGTTGTTGAAGGAAAACAACACGAATGAAACGATGATTAGAATGAGAGAACTTATCAATTATTTTGAAGAGTTTTTATTGAGTGTTGACTCTGCAGGACAACGTGAAGAGTGTCTTTATGAGGAAGAGCTTAAGTTTTACCAACAACAACTTTTACTTTATGAGAAACAACTCAATGAACTGGATCATGAAAGGATGACGGAAATGAAAAAACTTTATGATTTGGAAACTAGAGGAAGCTTAAGTGAAAGTGATAAAGTTATTTATAGCAAAAATGTTGATATTAAAACGGAACAGGTTGCTATTCATGCGGCTGAAAATATTTTAGCGAAACTTAAGGCGAAACTCTCCGACTCCAGTGCTTTAGACGGTGTGGTATCAAAGATCGACAAACAAATCTCCAAGCACAAAAAGCGAGTAATCCAAGTCGACCTAACTAGTTAACTTCTAAATCTTAGCTATTAAACCACTGGGTAAGAAGGTTGCATTTGGATTCCACAAGTTCCCTTTCCTGCCACAATGGAGAGTTGGATATATCCGCTCATTCCCCAAGAGGCGCCCCAGGAGTTCTTGACCTTATAGTAAGGTGGGCTGGCAGTGGTATCATAACCAACAGCGAGGACTCCATGATCCAAGTTAGTTCCACATCCGCTTGAAACAGTTCCTGAAGAATAAAGTTGCCAAGCTGACTGGTCGGCTTCAACAGCGACTGAGACTGGCTGTTGGGCGATGGCGGTTTCCAAAGCTGCTGGGCTGTCGGGGGTGACGTCTTTGTAGGAGCTGATCTTTGCTACTACTTTAGCGGCGAGGGCAGCGTTGCAAGTTCCAGTTCTTGCGGTGTAGGGATAGTTGGCTTCTGAGGTAATTCCTCCTTTAGCGATGATGTACTTGAAGGCGTTGTCCATCAAACCTCCGTTGCAACCCATGTTGCCGTATGAACCTGAACAGCTCACTAGTTGCTGCTCGGATAGAGAGACTAGGGTGTTACCGGCTAAGGCCCAGGCTGCTTCCACTGAACCGGTTGTTGAGAATGCCCAGCATGAACCACATTGGCCTTGGTTCTTAACTGGAGTAACTACACCTTTGGTGGTCCAGTCAACTGAAGCGGGGGCTGAAAGTGATTCGAATTCAGCATAGTTCTTTTCGCTGTCGCTTCTGATGTAACCAGTGTACATCGACTTGAATTCCTCTCCAGTAAGATCAGCCAAGGGGTTGACTCCCAAGGTCCAGTCCTTGCCAAGGCTATTGAATACTCTGATATAAGCGAGGTTATCTCTGAAGATTCTGAAACGAGCGTTGTATTCAGCCTCGTCCTTGTACTGCTTCTTGTGGGTTTCAATGAATGATTGGAATTCCTGTTCCTCGAGCACGAACTGCTGGAGGGCAAGAGAGCTTGGTCTTGTGGAGTAAACAGCCACTGCTGCAATAACTCCGACAAGGAGAAGAGAAGCTGCCAACACTTTGAGTGGCTTGCTTGAGCGCTCAGTTTGGAAGAACTGGTACATGATAATTATTTCCACAAAAAAATGGTGGAAGGTACTGAAAAATTTGATTAAAAACTCCAGGATCAAAGGAAATTTTAAGACTGGATTAAAATTTCAGAGGGTTTTTGATGAGATTGGTGATGATTTCTGCTTTGGTTTTGTTAGTTTGGATTTTAGAAGATTTTTTTTTTGGGAGATGAGGGTTTTGATCGGGATTTGGGAATGGGTTGCTTTATTTTTGAAGGGATGGTTGGAGTGGTTGAAATCGGGATTTTTAATGTATGGTTTTTTATGTTGAAAGTCATCTTTAGGGAATTGGGAGAGGTTTTTGGTTTTGTGATCAGGAATAGTTGGAGATAAGTGCAAATAACTCATTCCGAAAAGCGATTTTTTTTATTTACACAACATGACAACTTAAAAACTAAATCATGATCTCATGAGAGTAACTGCAAATGGTTCACCTTATAAGATAAAACCTCAATCTTAAGTCTCATCATTAAAAATCAAAAGATTACATAAATAACCTGATCTATTGACTGCAAGTATCAACCACTTCCTGAGCAAGACTCTCCAAGACCAGGTCAGTCAAGTCTAAAATAGTTTGCATTTCTTCAAACTCATAAGCAACCCAGTTCTCTTCCTCCATGACAGCCTCATACAAAATGACCTTCTCAAGTTTTTCCTCCCTCAAGCACTCAATGATCTCCTTATTGATCCCTCCGCTGATCTGAACAATTTCCTCATTAAAAATCCTTCCGATCTGAAAATAACTAAAAATTTCCAGTTCTTTCAAAACCTTTTTCCTAACATCATCTTCTCCAAGCCTCTTAAACCTGTTACTTCGATTAGATTCCCAAGGTAAAGGCTTTCCAAGTCTTCCAAACGGTCTCAACTCCTGTAAAATGCCATCAACAACGGTTAAAATCATCTTTCGATGAATCATGTCAGCTTTTCCGATTTCTCTTACTGTTGAATCAAGTTCACTTTCGCTGTCTTCAAGTTGAAGAAGTGAAGAAATGTTTAAAATCTTCGGAATTTCGAGTGAAGTTCGGTCAACACATACTCCGATTGGCTTAGAGATTATTTTTTCTAGTTCGTGTAAAGGGTCACGGATTATCGGCTTTTGAAGCTCGAGAAGAATTTCTGAAAAGTTTAACCTGGACATGATTTCTGAGGCGAAGTCCATTATTGACTCTGTACTTGTTAGGATTCGGGTCTCGGATATTGGAATGTCGCTTGAGAGATGGTCGAATGATGGAAGGTTGAAGGCTGGAAGACTTGGAAGGTCTTTGGATGAGTCTGTGTTTGGGATTAAGGAATCGAATGGGTCTTCTATGGAGTAGGTAAACTGAACATGTGACTTACAACTCTCTTTCTTTTTTTCCTGTTCATTTTCTTCAAAAAGCTGATTCATCGAATGTGAATGACTAATCCCTCCTATTTTATCAACCTCATCGGAAGACAAGTCACTAGAACCCTGATCCTGAAAGTCCAAGTCATGTCCTAAAGCAACTGGAATAGAAAAGTTGACATTCAAGCTGCTCTTAATCTGCTGTTTGACAGAGTTTTCAAAGATCTGCTGCTTTTTCTTAATATTTGAGTAATCTTGGACAGACAAAGAGTCCAAATAAGGACTCTGAAGGTCTTTTGAAAGAGACTTAAGATACAAAATAAGTGTCTTGTATTTCCCATGCACAGAAGTCAAGTAAGTCCCTTGTTCAGGACTTGCCCTGGTGAGAGATTCAATAAGATTCAACTCTTCAAGTCGAAGTTGCTCAATGATGTTGATTTGAGCGAAGTTCTGCGCGATTTGGTCTTGTAAAGTCTTGTGAATTGTTTGAACCTTGTTTTGAAGGCTTGCTCGAATTGAAAAAACTTTCAATTTTTCTAGCTTTAAGAAAGGTCTTGCTTTTGGAAGGACTGAAATTGAAGATTCTTGGGTGGTTTTTAATGGTTTTGCTTGGAAATTGCTTTGAATATTGAAAGTTTCTGTTTTATTTAGAGATAAAATTTTGAGTTTTGAAATTATTGGGAAAGATTCTATTTTTTTCTGATTTTTTAAGGAAAAATCGGGGGAAGGGAGAATAGAAACTTTTTCAGTTTGAGTTGTAAGTTTTTTTTTCTGATTTTTTAAGTATTTTTTGGCAAGATGTTTGCGAAAAGCGTTCTGGATGAGAAGAGCTGCGCTGGTTTTTAGCATTTTTTTACTTGAGTCGTTGAAGTAGTTAAATTCCTCGATTTTTGAATCTGATTGATGGCTGAAAAGAGCCAACTCGGACACTTCATCGATGAAACTGATGTTTCTTTCAACTTTTAAGTCCTCTTCGAAAGAATCATTGATTTTTTTCGGTTTTCGGGACTTTAGTGTTGGTTTTTCTTCTTTGCCGTATTGACTGGCTCTTGAAATTTCAGCTGCTATTCTTTCCATGTATCTTCTGTTTTCGTCTTTCAGTTCACCTTTCTTGCTTTCTACTAATTCGAGTAACTCATGATCTGATCTTAGTGGTATTTGATTCAGGTCTACTGATCCAGCGCCTTTTCTTTTTTTACCGGGTTCATGAAGATTTGAAAGGTTTTTAAATTTTCCACAAAAGCTCAAAACCCGAGGCTGATCAAAATCCGATTTTTTTTTAATCTTTTTCTTTTTCTTATACTTCATCAAGTTCTGCATCCTAATCTGTTTATTGTGAAGACAAATTTCATTCTTTTTTATTTCTTTTTCAATCCGGGTTTCTTTATTAATGCGATCCTGAGAAAGTTTCAAATGTTTGGCTCTTAAAAGTGATTTTTTAATGATTTTGTCGATATTTTTGCGATGTTTTGTTTCTTTTACCTTGCAGTTGGCTTCAAGTTTCGAAAACATAGAGCTTTTCAGTTTGTTGTTTGTGTAAGTCAGGTCAACCAGCTTCGAAGACACGTCGGTGTCGGAAAGGTTGCTGTTGTGGAAGCCTCTTTCAAAGATATTAAGACGCACAGGCTTCGGGGTGTAAGAACTTGTTCGACTTTTCGGTCTTTTTTGCACTTTTTGAGCTTTGGCTTCGAGATTCGCTTTTTTTAAGTGACTTGGAGGCTTTCGAGTGGTTGAGACTGATTTTGACTTTGAGTGGGTACATTGGGGAGTAATGCAAGGACTTGGACCTGACTGCAAAAGACTAGTTTTTTGCATTTTTATTTGAAAGGTTATGTTTTAGAGTAATTTGATGTCTTTAGTGTAAATCAGGAAAATTTATGAGGAATGTTGAAGAGTTTATTTATTTTAATGAACGGATTAAAACTATTGGATTTTTTACAAGAGTGGAATTAACTTCAAACCTTCCATCAAAAATGAAAATAAATAACAGACTTCAATATGAACCAAAACTCTTTCAATCGAGAAGCAAATTTAACTCGACGTTCAGCGGATGCAGCTTTGGGTGGGACTTACACTCCTTCTCAATTCGCATATGCTCCATGTTGGACTATGTA
The DNA here is from genome assembly GCA_006503475.1 of Stentor roeselii. NCBI lineage: Eukaryota > Ciliophora > Heterotrichea > Heterotrichida > Stentoridae > Stentor > Stentor roeselii. The sequence goes on from RSEH01000028.1 coordinate 83,746, forward strand.
ATCGATATTCAGTCTTGGAAAAAACACAAAATCGAGTCTCGGCCGTAGCACTAACACTCCAGGTCCAGGAACCTACAGAATAACTCAATCCCAAGGTTCTCCAAGATACTCCGTAGGAAAAGGCCGTCGAGGTTCGTTAGACAATTTAACCGAATCTCCAGGTCCAGGTAGCTACAACCCTCAGCCTCAAGGTTTCAGAGGCAACAACCTGTATGATCTAAACAGCTTCGGAAAGGCAGAAAGAGCAGGTCTGATGAACAAAAGTCAAAATCCAGGTCCGGGCGTTTACGAACTTCCTTCTTGCATCGTCGAAGGCCCGAGGTTCACTTTTCGACCGAAACTGAAACAAAAGGAAGCCTTTGACGTGCCTGGTCCTGGAAAATACGAACCGAATCATTCAACTATCAAAGAAAAGGCTCCTGTTTGGGGAACGAAAAGTTCTATGAGAGCTGCTGAGACCAGTCCGGCGAAGATGACTCCTGGTCCTGGAACTTATATCAAGGGAAGCACGTTGACTGGCCCGAAGTGGGGCTTCGGCACTGAAAAAAGGGGGAAGTTTAATAAAAGCTTGAGTCCAGGACCAGGGACTTACGAGTTGAGAGCTTCTATAGGGTCAGCACCGTCATATGTTCAGTTAAAACACTAGTTAAAATTAGATTCTTTAATCTCTTATTAAATCATTTATTAATAAAATCTTCTAACTTCGCTTTTAAAGTGGTTTCATTCGGCTTATTTTTACTTTCTCTCCAATCAAAGTAATAATTTCGAAACAGTGGCTGAATAGTAGAAGGATCTATGGAGTAGTCCAGGTCATCTTTCCATCCAACTAACACCCTGGGGTCGAAGTTTTCATCCTCTTCAGGCACGAAAGGCGATTCAATTTTTTTTTCCATCAAGTTTTTCCAGTTAAAGTCTCTGATCCAAACATGACTTTTAACTTCATGAGGCCCTCCGAATCCAAGTCGGTCTTCAGGTTTCCTGACAATAAGTTTATTCACAAAGTCAACAGCTTCCAAGCTCCAGCCATTAGGAACTTGTGATTTCACAAGTCTTGCCTGCCTTGCCATGATATACTCCTTGATTTCTTTTCTGTTCTTCCCGACATAAGGTCTTCTTCCCATCATGAACTCATAAACAATGACTCCTAATGCGAAGTAGTCAACAGCGAAGCCGTGTCTTTGTCTGTTGAGGACTTCAGGAGCCATGTACCCTGGAGTCCCTGAAGTGTCTTTAGAGTTGTCAGTTGTTAAGACCCGAGCGATGCCGAAGTCAGTGATCCTCAAATAGCCTTTAGTGTCAAGTACTAGATTTTCAGGTTTTATATCACGGTGAATGATGTTGTTTACGTGTAGGTATTCAAGTCCTGTTATTATGCAAGCTGCGAAAAATTTTGTCTGCTCTTCAGAAAATCTTTCTTTCAAGTTTAAATGATACCGCAAATCGCCTCCTTTCATCAGATCCATGACTAGGAATAAGTTGTCTCGGTCTTGAAAGGCAAATTTCATGTTCACTAGAAAAGGGTGACGGAGAATTGATAAGAGTTTCTCCTCGTTTATCACTGAATTCACACTTTGCTTTGAAATTATTCGGAGTTTTAACATCTCTTTCATTGCGTAGAACTGAGAGTCGCTTTGGAATGTCACTACCCAGACTTTACCGAAACCACCTCGACCGATTGCGTAGTGAAACGTGAAGTCATTTCGGGATAGAGAATTTCGTTTTATTACCTCTGTAAAACCTGCTGTTCCCATTTATCGATTTGAGTTTATGTTCGGAAAAGTTTGGGATTTTTAGGGGTTAAGGATAGGATTAGTTTGGTTTTTGAAGTTTTGGATTGTGGGTGTATGCTGAAAATCTAGCCATTTATAAAAATGGCCTCAGTCTCGTCAGACGTTCTTTGGGAAGTGCTTCGTCATTCAAATTCATACACGATCAGAAGAGACAACAGAGACTTTTCATCTGACCCGTTCAGCCTGAACAACACTCAGAGACGCAAATTCTTTGGAGCCGCTTCGTCATCAGCAGTAGGAGTCTCCGCAAGGACCAAAGGCGACCCAGTGGTGCTTCGTCTAAAGAAACTCAGAAAGAACCAGCCAAAGAAGAACCACTTCGAAGACCGTGTTTCAATCAAGCGAGGAGGATTCGCAGGAAATGCCAAAAACGCTTTAAAGCACCTTCTTGAAGCCCGAAACCCGACACTAGTCCAGACCGGACTTCAAAGAATGGACAGGCTGCATAAAAGTGAAGTGGCTCATAAGCCGATAAGTAAAAAGAACTAGGTTTAGAAATAGGAAGTCTTAAATGTGGTTTAAAAGAGAAGTGAGTGGGAAATCATTATTTATAGACCTTATTTGTGACCCATCTCGCTTCGACGGTCGAAGGGAAGAGACATGCTTGATGGCTTGTCAAGCGGAGGGACTACCCTGATCATCTGGTCGATGTACTTGTGAACTGAATGGTCGAGGGAAAGACGCTTTGTGGAATAGAAACCGTATCTTTTATTTATGTTTTTCACGTTTATAGATTGGCTTGGAGAGGATTGACGCACTTTTGAATAAGGAGTGTAAACTGATAAACGGTTTTTGGGACTTAAAAGGGAACCTTGAACTTTTCGTTTGAATCTTTCGAAGAATAGGAATTGCAGATGCTTTTTGAAGATTTTTGAAATGGAGGTCAAGGATTTTAACTGTTGGGACCAGATTTGTTTTATTAGCAAAAATGAGGTTAAGACTTGTTTTCCTCTTCGGGTTGTTTGGATGTTTTTTAGGATACGGAAAAAGTTGGTTGATCTTTTTAGGAGAGCTTTTTCTTTGATTTTACGGATTTCTTCCATGAACTTTTTCCATTTGTAAAAATGCTGAAGTTTTGCTTTTAAGGAAATTTCTTCTTTTTTGTGCTGTAAAAGACCTTCTAACTGGTAAAACTTCGCCTTCCAGATCAACCCTTGGCTTACTTTTCTCTTCCAATTAGATCGAATAGACTTGAAACTAAAAATTTTCAAAGTTTTTTTAATTTTTTCAGTGAATTTCACTAGTTTTTCAAGAGATTTTAAAAGTTTCAACTCATTAGAGTGACAAACAATCTTGGAAATAGCAAATTTTTTGCTGTTTTTAAAAGAATTCGTGATTTTTTTGATTATAAGAAACGCTGAGTATTTTTGAAACTTCGTTATTCTCAAAGCACCAAGTTTATTAAATGCTTTTTGTTTGAGTTTTCTTTGAAATTTCATCATTTTTTCTATTGCAAGCGTAAGTTTAAGTGTATTTACAGTGATTTTACTTGAGAAAATAAGTAGAATAACCCGGTTGAAAGACTTGGTAACGATTCTTTTAAGAACTTCTGCTGCTTGAAAGCTTTTCTTAACGTTTGCCTTTTTCACTCTTGATAAAAGCCGCGCCCAGGCTTTTCTTATTTTTGATTTTTTTATGAGTTCTATTTTTAAAGCCCCAAGAGTGAGTTTCGCGTAGTCATTTCTGCTGAAAACTTTCACCACTTGTCGAAGGTACCCAGAAACAGTCCTACTCAACACTTTCTCAAGTTTCATCAGCGAAATTTTAAAGGATTTATCGCGAATCGTCTTCACGTCCTTCACAAGTCTTCGAAAGCGCGCGTTTAACTCGACTTTCAGAATTTTTTCAATTGACTTGAAAAAAAGACCTCTTTTGTGCTTTTGAGAATCGATTTCACGTTTCCAGAGGCAAAATAAGCTCTGAAGGGACCTTTTTGATTTGATTTTAAGGAAAAAATCGACTTTTTCATGCTTGAGACTTTCTTTCTGTAGGGATTGAAACACTTCTCGTTTGAACTTTGATTGAATTCTTTTTAGTAATCTTTCAACACTGGATAAGGCTTTTTGTTGCTGGATTTCTTCAAGGCCTGGGTTGTTTGACTTCTTTTTCTCGATTTTTTTTTTGGCTTCTCGTCGGGCTTTTTGCTTTTCTAAGATTTTCATGCCTGACAAAATCTTTGCTATCTTTTTTGCCTGCAGGTTCCAGCTTGAAAGCCGACGTCGAATGTTTTTATAGCAAGTTTGTTCTAAACGAAATGAAATGAATTTCTTCATTAAAGTCTTCGTTTGGACCAGGCGAAAAGTTGTTGAAATAAGACGAGGTAAAAGAAGATGGGACAGACTTGATAAGCCTTTAGAAAAAAACTTACTTGAGAGAGGCCTTGAAAAGCGATTTTCTCTCTGAATTGTTTCGGAGGGTTCTGAATTTCCAGTTGAATTTACGTTCATTGATTTATTATGATTTTCGAATAGGGAAGATATTGAAGGAAAGTGTTATACTAATGAAATGATAATAAGGAAAATGTATTTATATATTATTTATCAAGAGTATTTACTCTATACATAGTTCATTTATACCAATAAAAAAATTAAAATTAATCTAAATCTTTCATTACTCATCAACTCTCATTCAATGAAGAAAATCAACTAAAAAATATCCACTTCACTGATCTAATCATGATTTAAACCCCCTCTTCAACCTTAGCTATCCGAGTGCAATTTCAAATGCAACTCTTCCAGTTTCGTCAAAAACTCTCCAGCGGAGACCTCCTGATACTTTTTGCTATACTTAAAATTTCTAACAGTATCTCTAGGACTGACTTCAACAATTCCACAAGCAGTTCTAATTTCAGGTGAAAAGGTGCATTCCCTGAGTTCCTCTTGAATCATCCTCTTCCTCTGAACAGCGACTTTTCCTTCAACTTCGTTTTTCCATTCATTAAGTCTGACAACGAGCTGCTGTTGATCTCTGTTTTCCCTTTCAGTCCTCACAGCAGGTTTAAAGGTGCATTCAGGGTCAGGCGATTTGAAAGCTTCAACAAGTTTTTCCCGGTTTTCCTTCGCCATTTCTTTAAGCGAGTAAAGACTTTCCCATCTTTCTCCTTCATAATTTTTTCTATTATCGAAAATTTTTGAATTTTCGTTGATTTTCGGCCGAAAGTAACAGTCAGGCTCTTCAAAGGGCTTCGACTGAGACTGACTTGGTTTTAAGAGTCTTTCTGAGGACTTTTCTAGGTTTTTTACCATTTTTCGTGAATTTGGACTGATTGAAGGGTGGAAAGAATGAGGCTCTGGGGATCTTGAAGGAGATTTTGGCTTTAAAAGACGTTCTCTTGCTTTAGAATCGCTTCTTTTCGGTGATGTTGAAGGGGCTGAGTGGTATTTATGCTCTAGTTCTTTTAAATGACTGTCGTAGTAATCCTTGTATCGAAGGAGCCTGTCACTGATATCGCCTTTTCTTGAAAGGTTTTTCGCGTAGTCTGTGATCTGAGGCTTGGAACTGCAAAAAGAAGAAAAATTATTCAAAAATTGCTGAGCTTTTAACTTTTCCTTGAAATTTTTCCCAGAGTTGTAAAGACGGTCTTCAACTTTTTCATCACGTTTCAGGTTTTCAACGATTTTTTGAGACTTTTTGCAGATTTCAGGACTTTTCATTAATTTTTCTTCATTTTCGATTTTTTCTTGTCTTTGGTTCTCGATTTTTTTTTCAACAAGTTTTTGTTTAGTCAAAAGACGTTCAGCAAGATTTTTATTTTCCATGTTTTTCGAAGGCTGATTATACAAGTTTTCTTCATTTCTCATTTTTTCTCTTCGAATTTTTTCCAGTTTTGACTCAGAAGCTTGTCCAAATCGAATAAGTCGATTTTCTACTCTTTCTAAAAATTACTTTTCGTTAGAGTTTAATTTTGAATGAATTTTTGGCTTGAAAGGACTTTTTGAAAGCTGGTCTTTTTCATGCTGGAGTCTTAATGATTTCTTATGAGACTCGTATTCTTTTCCTTTTGCTTGAAGCAGGTTTTCCCGAGGTGTGAATCTAGAGTCTTGAGTAGAAGTGCTTTCATTGACATTGATTCCAGTCATGAAGTCTTCCCAATGTTTCAGTCTGTCTAATGATTTCATATTTTGAATTCTTGCCATTTAATTATCGGCCAGTGAGGAATGAAGAATCTCGAAGGAGAAGATTTTATCATTAAAAGAAATTCGCTTATTGAGAAAAGTTGGGTTATTCGATGTTTTATGAAATAATTTTTATATGAGTCTCAAAAATATTACTCCAACCAAACTTGACTTCGACAAGTCTTTTGATATACTCTCGAAGAATAGGAAAAAACTTCATATGCGACGGACTTTGTCGGGTGTTCTGGACTTGTCATCGAAAAAACTTCATCAGAAGTCTTTTTCTTCGCAATTTTCGAGCTTGTCTGATGATCTTCATGTGGAAATACAAAAAATTAAAGAAGAAGTTGAAGCTAGATGTGCTGAACAAAAGCAGAGAGAAACTATCCTTGATTCAATATTGGTTCTTGACTGCTCTATTCAAACTGATGATGTACAGATTGAACTTGGTAGGGATGAACATGTGAAGGATGTGCCTGGATTTTTTTTATTATGCAAAAGTTGGTTTGTCAAATGTTTTAAACTTGTAAAGTAACCAAATTAATCTAAACTTTGGCCTTTTTCCTATTAAAATACTGTCTATATTCCTGCTGTATCATAACAACGGCTTTCCTAATATCCTTATAAATAATCTTGACCAGCCACATCCTAACCACCGACTGTATTTTAATAGCAGACCTTCTCATTTTCTGATACCTTCTTCTCTGCAAAAATCCTCTAACTCTAGCCTGAATCAAAACCGCAGCCTCTTCTTCACTTTTCCTACAATCCTGTTCCTTTTCCTCATCAGTTTCCTGAATAGCCTGCAACTCTTCCCACTTCTTCCTAACAACAACCCTTCCTAAAAACCCTTTAAAAGCAGCAACAATTTCTTTAGCAGCTTCTTTATCCCTTCCTTCCTTTTCCTTAACCCTTCTGACATCTTGTCTTCCCCTCCATCCCCTAACAGCTCTTTGAATATCACAAGCAGCTTTATTCCTAATCTCCTCCATAATCCTCGCATTTTTAAACCTTGCATCATTCACAGAAGTTTTACTTGAAAGTAATTCTTGAGAGTCCTCAGCAAGTTCTTTCAAAGGAAGGCATTTTTCCTGAAAATTATCAACTTTTTCCTGTAAATTCTCAATATAAGCCTCAATCCTTCCAAGTCCTTCAAGTTGATTACTGTCAGATCTCATATTATCTAAAATCTTCTGCTTCAAGACCTTACTTGCTGTATGAGTAGCTCTAGAAGTAGGCCGACTTCGATTTTTTCTAAAAAATTTAGTCTTATGCATAGGTTGAAGTCTTTCTCCAGTTAAAAATCGAATATTTTGAAGTTCTGAAGCTTCGACTGACATTTGACGACTTTTACGTCCAAGGATTTTTATAAGTTTTTTATCTTCTTTCATAACAGGTTTCTGAATTTCTGCGTTTTTTAAGATCTTCACATGTGCAAAAGACCCGGATTTCAAGTCGCTCAGGTCTTGGAAGACTGTCTGGGTCAAGTAGTGGTCAGGGCCGAAGTGCTGAAGGGAAAGTTCCCATGATTCTCGCATGTGGGACTCGGATTCTATCTTTTGGCCGAGGGTTTGATGCACTTGTGAAGCGTTGTGAAGGCAGATTATTAAAGAGGTTAAAACGTTTTTGGTCAGGTTTGGAGCGGCTTTTAAAAGATTTAAAGCTTTTTGGAAGTGATGAAGAGACTCTTGAGGGTTTATAGGACTTTTGAGAGAACCCAGGTTTATCAAGGTTACTGCTTGGTTGGTTTTGGAAGTCATGGATGAGGACTTTTCTGCTTCGGTTAGAAGGATTATTGCACTTTCTATGTCTTTTAGTTTTGAGAAGAGACTTGCTTGGTTGTTTAGGGTCATTGACTTTAGCAGGGCTGTTGATGTGCTTGAAGAAAATTTTAGAAGGTCTTGCGCTTTTTTTAAGAGGGTTTTACTTGTTTCGAAGTTCTCGCAGTGCATCTCGAGGATTGCTTGTTTGTTGTAGTTTATTATCAATGCGTCGACCTATGTATGGGTTACTCCTAGACTTTCATCGAAGAGTCCGTTCAAATTGTTTGTTATTCCAAAAGTGTTTTCTTTTATCATGGTTTAATATATTCTTAGTGAATTTGATTAAGGATTATTTACATCTTGAAGGTTAGTTTTAATATTTTAGAATTTAGGAGGTTTTTACTAGAGTTAATTTGAACGTTTACTTCCTTAGAAATGCTTTTAATAGAAAATAAATATCATTTATAATTAAGTTATACTTGATTATTTCGAAGGTGAACTAGTTTATGAATACAAAAGTAATTTGATGACTTGTCATCATTGATCTCAATCCCTCAACCTGAACTCTTAAATCTTAACTTAAATTCTAAATTACTTAAATTTTCTATCATTTCAAATCCCTGACCATTTTGAAGCCCATTGCCTTCCTTGATTTCCAAAAAATATCCAAAAAATTTTAAACTCCAAAGTCACTTAAAATAGACTTTTTATTATTATTTCTTTTTTATGATCTCTGGAAGGAAAAAGCGACCTCGAGCTACTCATAAAAGCTAAGCATAAAAAAAATCATCTCCAATTTTCAGCAAGTCAAATTCTCAACTAGAAATCATTTGACTGAAGCAGTGTTTAAAGAAAGCTGATGAAAAAAAAGTTTTCTTTGTAAGAACTCTTCGAACTAGTGGTGATTAACCCTTTCTGTCAACTCAGTTCGTTTCAAAAGTTCCTAAATCGTCTTTACCGGTGCAAGTTCTGAATTTTGTTTAGGATTCATTCTATGGTGAAATATAACAACTTTCAAGGACTTCATCAACTAAGCCTAGCTGAAGTAGCCCAAGCTTCAAAATGAAGAATTAAAAGAAGTATTAAAGACTGGCCATTAAATTTTTCTATAAGAAACAGCCTTGAAAGCCTTCTGGATTTAGTTTAAAGGGTTGTCTAGAAATATTGAAGTAAAATAGTTAAAGGAAGTGAACAATATGATAATTGGCTTTCTCCAAATGAATTTTAGTTCATCCATTTTTTATTTACAGACTAAAAAATGCAAAAGATTCAAACAATTTAATGTTTTACGAGTTTTTTCTCATTTTTATTAGGATTGTGGCATTGGATCAGGAATAAAGTACGAGAGGTTTAGATTATCATCAATATGATAAAGGTTTCTGAAGACTATTATTAAAAATATTAATCGAATTTTTTATCTTTAGGGACTGCTGGTGCTATAAAAAAGCTAAAACCTGCTATTGTGATAGTCACTGTTTTTTGAGTGTCTTCAACTTTACTCTCTTCATCCTTATGTGCTTCAAGTAGAGGCATCAATTCATAAAAATCTGAATAATGCTGATTGATATATTGAAAATGATTCTTAAGTAACAAAAAACTTCCGTTTTTTGATGAGTTATCAAAAGCATACCATTTCTGATTTTTATATTCAAGGTACATATGTTTACTGCCTATTGTAGTTTCATACACAAAAAGAATCTTCGCCTCTTCACCTGCCCCACCTCTTCCAACCAAGAACTTTTCCGATTTTCCTATCTCAGGAGTAGAAAAAATACTTTTCCTCCTATCAAGAAGTGTTCTAGATAACTCTCCAGTTAAAAATTCATAAGTAATGATTCCTGTGATATTATCCTCATCATCTTTACTACTCATATTCTCCACATGCATCAAAGCTTTTTCAGCTAAATCAATCATCATTCCAGGTCTCAATAAAAGAACTTTAAGACCAGCCATTTTTTTCTTCAAGTAACTTTTTTCACCACAGTCTAATATTATGAAATCTTGAGTATTATAAAAAATTACAAAAGAAACTTCTTCTATTCCTGGAGCGTCTTTAGGCAAAATAATATCACAGTGAGGATGATTCCCAAAAAATACAAACTTGTCTATACGTTTTCCATTGTCAAGCCCGGTGCATGTCATTGTAAACAGACTGTTCTCTACAAGAGTACTTGAAGGGTTTAGATTTCTAGGGACTTTACTACATTTTATTGTAATATCATAAAAATCTTTATTTTCTTCAGATCTTTGTTGTTTCTTGATATTTTCCAAACAATGTTCATACACCTTGCATGCCTTGATAAAAAATTTCAGATTTGAGATCTTTCCAAAGATGTATATCGAAACATCATGAATTTTAGACATTATCATTATTCCATAATAATGATTATTAACTGTATTTTCTGTGAGGATATTGAATAAAGTGCTTTTTGCGAATTGATTTGAATCGGTTGTTATTAAATGTAAATTTTTTAACCAGACACTCCAGTATAATTCCCATGTTGGACCGAAGTTTATTTCCGATGTTGGACCGAAGTTTAACGGAGATTTAAAGTTTTCGATAAAAATTTTAGCGATGCAGTAGGATAAGATTTCAGTTAACTTCGAATATTTAATTAAGGCTTCTTGATAGTATTCATGAAAAGTTTGAGTCTGGAAATTTAGAATTACTCCTATTGAACTGACCATGTTTTCAATGATTGTGTAAAGAGTTGACTCGATGTTATTGTCGTTGTCTATATTTCTATCGTTATTTAAGAGTTTAAGAAGGTTGTCATATTTTGATGCTATTGATTCTCGATGGGTTGCCTGGGTGATTATCTTTAGAAGGATAAAAGTTGATTTTATGGTGTTTTTACACTGCTTTTTGAGAGAGTTAGTTCTGCTTACGGTTCCGAAGTACTTTTGGAACTCTATAGTTAGTTCTCGATGCAGGCTCTCGATTCTAGAATCCATAATTTTGGGTTCCATTTTTATTTGTCTATATTTTGACTGATTAGTAAAAGTTAGGATTACCTTATCAAGTTTTTAATGTGAATCCAGACACTTTAATAGTAAAAGATTATAAGATTAGGGATGCGTAGCTAAGTTTTAATAGAGATAATTATATTGAAATTTTGCTTAACCACCCTGATCGATTTTTTGTAGTTATGAGGTTGATATTTTCAAGCTTGATGATAGATTCATTTTGTTATATTTTCAAAAATCCAAAAAAGTATTAAGACTCCATCACTTAATCTTTTCAACTAAATATCTGGCTTTTTTACTATCGAATTTACTATGCTTGTGAATCACTGCTTTTTTCTTGTAATTCTCAGATAGGTAGCTTACAAGAGTGAAATTAAAAAGACTAGATAATAATTAATTTCTTTTAGTAAAACGATCAATGCTGTTAATACTTGTTTCCACGATGATCTTATGCTGTAATTAAAGTACCTACAGTATTTTGGCCAGCCTTAGCTTTAAAGATCACATAATTACTTTTTTTAAGGAAGATGCTATAAACTGATTATTCACACTAATGGGTAGTTATCTTAATTGGAAAAGATTAGAGTCTTTAGGTAGGGTTTATGAGAATACTTATAATGATGAAGTGCTGAACTCTTTAACTAAATCTAACTCTTTACTCAATCAAAATCTTTTCAATTAAATCGAAGTATTTGGGCTGGCTGTTTTAGTATTAGACAGTTATATTCTTAATAGCTGGGAGAAAGTTAATAATCATTAAATACCAGATAAGTAAATTATAAATCATGAAAATTCTTTTATTGCTTTAAGATTGCTACTCTAGTTATATTATCAACTTAAATTTATTTATTAGTAAAGTTAAATATATATTCGATTTCATGACATTAAAATACTTAGATCGAATGCGAAATTCAACTTATATTTCATAATTGAATTTCATGTTAAATTTGATCAATATATAAATGAAACTGGTGATTTTATTTTGCCTGAATGCTTTCATTATGGCAAACTATTGTGGAGGCAACTGCCCTGATAATTCTTGCCCAACATGCCCTTGTGGTACTAGTACAAGTCCTCAAAGTATTCCTTTCTGGTGCAGCAAGTACGGATGGAACCAAGCCTGCTGTCAATGTGTTATGAACAGTGAAAGTGGAGGCAATTCTAATTCTGTAGACTACAACATTGCCACTGGATATGATGTTGGTCTTTGGAAAATCAACCAAGTCAATTGGGATTCTTGCAATGGTGGAAATATCCCTTGCGACCCTGATAGTAACTTAAACTGCGCGATTGAAGTCTATCAGTGGGGAGGAAATTCATTCAGATTCTGGGCAATTAGTTCAGAGTGCGGTTGCAATCAGTAATTAGAATAATTCATCTAGAAGCTGAATATATCTTGAATATCTAGATTCGATATAAAGTTTAAGCCAATTTAATTTCTTGGCATTTAGATAATTGATTTATTACCTCAGTAAATTTAGAGTTTTATGTTGAGGAATTCATTTGGATAAGTGATTAATTGTCTATTTCAATTTTTTGAAACAAATAAAGATTCCTTAATTATATTATTGATATTTATATCAACCCAACTGATAGTTCATAAAGGATTTCGAGTCAAATTTCAGATCTTTGCTTAAAAAATTGGCAAGTTGGTAATCTTTATTTAGAAATATATTTTTCGATATAATTGTTAGTACAATTATAAAAATCAACTTTGGTATTCTTGTTCAAAATGTTTATAAGATTCCGAATAATAATGTTAATTAAAATGGTTGAATAATAGCTTCGAGATTAATTGGACTTATTATAGTAAATGTGTCAAAAAATACAAATTCTTTATTCTTAAACCTATGACAAGTCGAAACCATCTCATATTAAAAAATCACAAAATAATCCTTAAAAATCAATAGATTCCTCTTTTTCTAGCTCCTTGAACCAAAGATTCACCTCAAATTACAAGGGCTCTAAACCATTTAGAGCCCTAATTCCAAAAAGTCCTTTTCTTCTGTCTTGAAATCGGAACCGGGCCAGCTTCTCTTCTCCTCATATCTAGAGAACATGAAAGTCCAAAATCTCTACATCCTAGCCTTAAGCCTCACTCCTGATATTCTTGGTGCATGCTTCTTCAAGTACTTCACCATGGACTCCTTCAAATACAGACAGGGTACTTCGAGGCCTCCTTCAATAACGCTGGATGCGCTCAGGTTAATGATTCTATCACAGAAAAGAAGGATGGTCGATGACAACAGGTCTCAGGTTGTTTAAACCAGTAAATTTAACACAATTAACGAGGAGTCCCAAGCGATTGAGACTATAAAGTCACTGGAGATGCCTTTCGACATACTTAGTCAGCAACATGACAGGTGAATGTTAAGTCTGAAGAGAAGAAACTGACGTGGCTTTGATTCATCGTCAGATTTAAAGGATAGCAATAAGGCTGCTTACAATGAGTAGAACGCTGTCGAGTATCTCTCACTTTTAGATTCTGCAAGGTGGATTGAAAAATATGTTGAGGCATGGAAGAAGAGAGTGAAGAATATAAATGTCTTTTGTTGATTTTATTAATTTCTCACGGCAATAAATTCTTGAACCAACTGATTTATTGATCAATTATAGATTTCAAGACAGAAAATCAGTAAATGTTTTAAACTACTTTTCAGGTGATATTAAGGGCTTGATAAAGTGGGGATATTATCAAATTTATAGGAATTAAAAGTAATTGCGCATTTCATCAGATTTAAGATTTTTTAATATATACACGGATCTATATTTTTTACTAGAATAAAAGAATACTTTAGAATTTCTATTATGGTGTTAATTTTAAATCTAATAATAATTCATGTCTCCAAGTGCTATCTATGTATCAAGATTCATTGAATTCCAAAATCATTTATTTTAATTCTTTCTACAAATTAATATCAACACAAAATAATATACATTGGCTTCCTGATATCAAAACTTTCAAATAATAGTCAATAAATAAAAAATTTCGAAAAACTTTTCATATTATTGAAAAAAAAAGTTAGCATCAAATATGTTTAAACATATAAATAATATAGCCTTGCCTATTCTTTTCGTCTTATTGATCGGTCCTCTTTTTATAACTATAAATTCATAAATAATTTGTTTTTAGTTATCGATAATCATCAATTCAAACCAAAAGGTTTCAAGCACAACAATATATTGAGATATCTAAGTAAAATTTGATAATCAAGCAACTCCTATAATAAGTCATCTAGTTCTTAGTGATAAACAATTATTTAGCTTGGAATACTACTTTAAAATAAAACTTAATCATTTTCAAGGCACAAATATCAGCCCATCAGCATTTTAATGACAAAAACACTTTAATATGAATATTAGATCTGCATCATGATTTATCTATTAAATACTGTAATAAAACCTTTAACTCATTATTAATTTGAATTGAAGATTCATGTTTTAAATGGTATGATCTAGTGATTATAATTCAGTCATGATAGATTAATAGTTCTTCATAAAATTTTCTACACATATCTTTAATTGCACTACTAAAAATTGCTCGGCACTGGAAAAATTTATTGTTTTATGTAATATATTATGATCTTTCAAGTTATTTTTTTTTAGATTTTGTTTTTTTGGGTTAGAAGAACTAACTAAAGATAAGAATCATCTGGTTTTTCATATTTAACTAAGAATTCTATTAAGGTATTTATCAAATTGATTCTATTTGAATGAACCTTTATCGCAAATATAAAGCTCAGCATAGGTTTTACAGGTTAACATTATTCTTGGTTATTGAGAGATTTATGCAAATTAAACAATATTTATAGCTATTGAAAGAGGTTTGAACTCTAACACTACTTTAACCCATATCAAATAATTCAGATATTAATTCATCTTTTTAAAATTGAATCTCAATATTAATAGTACATCAAAATCCTCAAATAAAATTTCTTAATAACCAAAATATATTGATCTTAAATACCCCAAATAAAATCTTCCTAAAAATCCTTAAAAAATCTCCATGATAAAACTATTCTACTATTTTAACATCTCATGAAACTTAAAATACCCCATCAAAAAAATCCAATTTAGCAAATAAGTTGTTCAACAAACTTAAACTTATCAGCAGCCCGTTTACCCACAAGTTTAACAAGTCCATAATAAATCTGCCTAAATTTTACTTCATTCGATTCCTTAAAGTCCTTATGCATAACAAGATAATCCCAAATCTTTTGAAAAGCATCACTTCCAATATCCTTAATAATCGCTTTTTTCTTACTTTCCTCCTCATCATCAAAGTCATCATCATACGGAACATCACTACTTTCCTAAATCCAAATTACACTTTCAAAATCATCTTCATATTCTTCCTCCTCATTCGTTTTACTTTTCTCAATATTAGTGTCAAAGCACCTACTAGTCCTAAAAACATTAGACTCAATAACCTCGACATCAGGAGTAAAAGTAGGAATAGCCGATTGTGAATAATCAATAAACTCACCTGAAGCCTCTCCATTGGAATTAACCAAGTCAAGAGGATTAACAAGACTGATTCCAAAGCAATCAGTATTCAAAGACATCTGCACACAATCATCTTCTTCACTAGAAAGACTGACTTCATATTCATAAACCTCTTCCATTTCCTTCTCCTTCTCAAAATACTCAAGTTTTAAAAGCGCTGCAGAAGAAAGTCGATTTTCAGGACTTTTCTCCAACATCATCTTAACAATCAATTTAAACTCTTTCGAGTAAACAGCTGGAAGTTCTGAAGGGTCATCTTTTAAGATACTCATCACAAGTGCCAGAAAAGAAGTTCCAGTGAAAGGATGTCGAAGTGCAGCAAGTTCATAAAAAAGACATCCAAGGCTCCAGATGTCACTTTTGCAAGTATAAGGTTTATTTTCACAGACTTCAGGAGACATGTAATAAGGAGTCCCTACAACTGTCTTCGCCACGTCTGAGGTGCAGGTGAGAATAGTTGCGATTCCGAAATCTCCTAGTTTTAAATTGCCGTCTTCCGTGAGGTAGACGTTTGAACTTTTAATATCTCTGTGAATGACTCTTCGTTCTTCGAGGTAACAAAGGGCTGAGAGCATCTGAGTCATCCATTGAGATATTTGGTCTTCTGGGAAGAAGGATCTGGAATCTTTGTGAGATTTTATCAGCTGGGATAAGTCACCTCCTGGACAGTATTCCATTATGATTATCAGCTGACCTTGTTCTAGAATAGTTTCTTTGTATTTCACTATGCATGAGTGATTTAGACTTTCCAGAAGTTTGGCTTCTAATTGACAGCATTTTAACTCGTAGTCAGATAAAGAACTTAATGAAATCTTCTTGGCGATGTAATCAGTTTGAGTTGATTTTTCAGTTACGAGAGTAGCGACTCCGAAGTTGCCCCGCCCTATTACGTATTTTTCTTTGTAGATCTTTTGGTACATTTATTTGAATGGATTATCTCAAATGAGGAGTTGGTTTAAAGGGATTGAAAAATCCTTTGACTATTTGAAATACTTTGTTAATCTAAGTAAAGAGATTATTAGGCAGTGTTAATTTCATAATTTAATGAAAATTCCTTATTCATTAACTCTCCAGTACCCAGTCTTCCCATCCACCAATAATCAAAGCAGAAAAACCTGATAGAATCAAGGCAGGTCCATATTCATGTTAATAAAGTCTTACCGTTTAAATGATTCCACGTGCAGCCGACTCAGCTCCTTACCCGTCATCAGAGATTGAGCATAACGATTTATACAAAGTGATAAATCCTCCGATTCCCTTGATCCCTAAAAACAAGTACACAGATGACATCCCTCGATCTTATTTCTTGATGTTGTAAGAAATATTTAGGACCTTAAAGCGCTTATTTGGAATCGAATACGAATATGTTACCGGAGAAGAAAACCGCAGATCTTATACTTTGGGCCCTGAGATCTCGTTTTTTTCGCTTTGTGAAGGAAAGTAATGAACCAATAGAAACTCGAACGTTGTTTATAAAAGAGACCCGAATTCACCACCTTATAACTCGAACTTACTTGACTTGAGGAAGTTCTTACAGGGAAATGCGAAACCTGAGAATAAAGAACCGCTATTACCTTATTATTCCCCTGCCAACGACGATAAAACTTTAGTCTTTGAAAGTCGATTTGAAAGTGGAAATTTAAGCCTAGCAATAAAAGCCTCAGACACCGAATACAACCTAGTCCTTCAAAACGACATAAACTCCAAAGGCAACACTCAATGGTTTTACTTCCAAATGAAAAACACAACTGAGGGTCTAAACGTGAAGTTCAACATCGTAAACTTCACCAAAAAAGACTCTCTTTACAACTTCGGTATGAAAATTCTAGTCTTTTCCGAGAAAGAAAACGAAAAATCCCAGTTAGGTTGGTTCCGAGAAGGAACCGATATAAGTTACTACCAAAACAACATTCGTCGTCCAGGTAGCAGTAAATGTTTTTTTTCCCTTTCATTCAACTACCAGTTCCCCTTCACAGGAGACACAGTTTACTTCGCTTATTGTTTTCCCTACACTTATTCCGACCTGATCCAGGACATAATCGACCTGGAACAAGACCCGTTCATATCAACCATCATGAGTCGTAAAAAGATCTGCGATACAATTGGAGGAAATAATTGTTACTGCCTTTCAATCACAGCACCTTGTGACCCTGACCGTTTGAAGAAAAGAAAAGGAGTGGTTTTGACTGGCAGGGTGCACCCTGGAGAAACTGTCGGATCTTGGATGATGAAAGGCGCGATTGACTTCCTTACAAGCAACACCCGCGAGGCGGAGATTTTGAGAGAGTCTTATGTTTTTAAGGTCATTCCTATGCTTAACCCTGATGGAGTGATTTATGGAAACTATCGATGTGGATTAGCAGGAGTTGACTTGAACCGCAGATGGAAAAATCCGAATAAAAACCTGCATCCAACGATTTTTCATGCGAAAAAATACATCAAATCACTGGCGAAAGAAAGGACTATTGAACTTGTATGTGACATGCATGGACATTCAAGACAAAAAAGTATTTTCGCTTATGGGTGTAGTGTTCCTGACTCTCCTGAAACGACAAGGGTCTACCCTTACATCCTTTCAAAGTTATCATCGTTTTTCAGTTACCCGTACTGTTCTTTCAAGATGCAGAAGGCAAAAGAGTCAACTTTGCGAATCACTTTATTTAAAGAACTCGGCTGCTCACTTATCTACACCCTTGAAGCCTCCTTCTGTGGCACTGACTTCGTAATTAACATTCAGGGAAAATACGCAGGGCTTCATTTCACTACTCAAAACTTGATGGAAATGGGAAAGCAGGTCTGTCTTGCTCTTATCGTCAATGCGGACCTTGACAAAAAACAACCAGAAGAAAATCTTTCTTCTTCTGAAAATTCTTTCGCTTGTTTTAACAGAGCGAGTGTCATGCAAGAACTGCTTAGTAATCAGGAACTCCTGAAGGATAATGATAATGACTGCTCATCAGGAAGTGAGTCAGACCCTTCGGAGGATAACCTTGACCCGGAAGAGATTACAAGCGTTTATCCTGTCACTCTCACTCCCAAACCGAAACCTGTCGAAAAAAAGAAATCGCTTAGCCCTTCAAAACCACGGGCTGAGTCGAATAGAAGTTTAACATCACAGAAAGAAAGAACGAAAATAATTGCAAAATGCAAAATTTGTGGAGAACCCGAAATCGCGGGTCATGTTTGTGTCAAACCGAAACCTAAACCACAGCTGAAACCTTTGACGAAACCTCAGTCGAGTATTACACTTGTCAGCCAGCCTTATTACAACGCAGTGGGAAAAAAGGTGAGAGACCAGGCAACTCAAACAATCCAGTTAACTCAAACTCCATCATCAAAAAATTCAGAAGAACAAAAAAGCGTTGAGACTCGTAATACATCGATTTCCCCTGTAAAGAAAGAAATCCGCACAGCTTATAGAGCGAGTAGCTCTGAAGACCCTGCGATGTTAGCTCGTATGTGGAAACAAGAAAAGGCTTTTCCGAATTTCACCCGAGGTGCGCGTCAAAGTTCAGCTTGGAAGTATAATGATTCTATACGGAAGTAGATTAACTAGTCATACTCTTCATCTTGCTGCTCTGTAAAGTATTCATCGAGCAAAGTAATGATTCTACTCGACACTTCTCTTGAAGAATCCTTGCAAATAATCACGGAATTCGCAAGAGCAGACTGAAGGTCACAGTCCTTTAAATTTTCCCTGAGAAAAGGAAATTCGCAAGTTAAAACCTTTAAAAATCGATCAATGAAAACAAGAAGATTTCTTAAAATACAATCGTTTTTCGTGTCTAAAGCTTGAGCAAGATGAAAAATAATATTTCTGTCATAAAGTTGATGAAATAATTGAGATAAATCTTGGGTTTTTGAGTAACTGGAAAGAGAAAATAATACAAAAGAACTTTCTCGTCTTACTGTTTCATTATAATGTGAAATCACCGGAATAAACGAAAAAAAAACACTGGATTTAAAAAGTTGTTGATTTTTCTTCGGCGGGCATTCAATGAAATGTCCTAAAATCAAAGCAGCCTTCTTGACAATCCCTGAGTCTTCACTTTGAAAGTTCTTTTCAAGTAACGAGACAATTCCTCTGTCAAGTAGTAACTTGATGAACTTATTCGAATCAATAACAAAATTATCCAAAACTTCTAAAGCCAAAAGTGCGATTTTCAAGTCCTGGTCAGAAGCCTTGGCAAACAAGAAGTTCAAGGACTGGTCTTCTATGAACTGTTGAACGATTCCTACATAAGTAAGCGCTTGCATCACAAACAAGCAACTTAGGTTCATCTTGGGAAAGTCGAAAGAAATCAGGTCTTTTACTGTGTTTATCACTAAATCGATTTCTTCACTGTCGAATTGAACATCGGCTTGGACTAGGTTTCTTAAAGTCAAGGCAACGGTTTTAAGTAGACTCACAGAACATTCTTTGAAATAAATCATTTTTGGAATGGTTTTGAGGATACCTTCAGAAGCTACTTTACGACGGTAAACAGGACCTGTCGCTGAGATGTTTATCAGACAGCCTAAGAGGTTTTCGCTGATTTCGTCAGGAACTGTTAGAAGAAGACTGTGGAGAAGGTGGATGTATCCTAGATCTGTTAACTTTTTCACGTCTTTTTCGCCTTTATAGGCAAGGTTTTGAAGGTATATCGAAATTTGCTTTAGATCTGGACTTGTAGGTGTTAGGCTTTGTTTTAAGGATTCGAGATATTCGGTTGTCGGATCGTCTGATGATATCATGAATGTGTCTGATGGGAATTGATTTGCTAGTCTTTTTGAGGAAATGTGATCTGAACGTTTTTTCTTTCGTAAGTTGACTTGGAATGAACTTTGAAGGGATTTCCAGTCGTGGGAGAAGAAAGATTTGTTTCGGGCTTCTGAAATGTTTTGCATGATTTATGGGTTATGAGGTTTATAGAGGGTGTTAGGGTGTTAATTTTAAAGGTGAATTTTTATTAAGGTTTGATAAAAAATTCGAATATCATGTTTTAAATATTGGAAAATTTTCTAATTTAATGGAAAAGTGAAAAATACTTGATTTGTAATGGAAATTTATAATTTTTCTATTGAATAACCAAAATTCAACAAAAGATCCTAATTCCAGAAAGAATTATCTATGAAAAGTATTTGAAATCTAATAAATAGAGTCAAATTCTTTAAATTTATAGATAAGTTTTGATAAATTCTATCCTATCTTATTAAATTCAACTTGAAATTTTCCAAAGTCGAAATTGGAGGAAGTACCACAATTTGGTCTTGCCTTTTAATGTTTATTTCAGGTAAAGTTGCATCTGTTACTATATATTGCGACTCCGAGCTGGTAGATATAGGCTCACTGATAAAAGGATAAACTTCCAAGAACAACATAATAAAGGCCTTGAGACTCCTAAAGTCAAGCCGATCCAATTTGGCAATTAAATGTTTAGCTTTATGCGAAGATAGCTGACTCGCAAAAGCAAAAGAAGCAGTACAGTCAGAAACATTGCATTTTAATGGCTTGAGTCCTAAATGAACCGACAAATGTTGCCTCAAATTCTGCCTCGAGGACAATTTTTTACAGCAAGTAGGACACTTAAATTTCATTCCTTTCCCAGTTCGATTTTTCATATTACTACAGAAGACCCTCAAACTACCAATAAACCAATGGCCATTTTTCACAAATTAAAACCACTGAAAATTTCAATTCAAATTTTTCTCCGTGAGTCTCTAAATTAAACCATTTCTAATAATGTTAAGACTTTCCAAACTAGTCCGATTTCTGTCATCTCAACACGGTAAAGAAGCTTCTCATTCAGTGCATTCAAAAGCAGCAGACCACGGAAGTCACGGGCATTCAGACCATTCAAGTCACGGGCATTCAGACCATTCGAGTCACGGGCATTCAGACCATTCGAGTCACGGGCATTCAGATCACGGCGACCATCACGGCGACCATCACGGCGACCATCACGGTCACGAAGTAGGCGACCATCACGGGGGCCACCACTCGTCTCACAAGAAGATCCCTGCCGGGTCCTGGCATCGACATAGTGACGAAGAAGACCCTCATTATTACTACGACCGATACGGGCCTTTCCATACTTATTCCTTCTTAGGATATGGAAAGCCTGACTACCCGGATAAGACTCCTGAAGATGAAATCTATCGTCATGAGATTCAAGGGTATATTAGAATGGTCGATATCAATGATGATAGGAAAAATATTTATCGAGGATATACTGAGTACTTGTTTGCTCTTGGAATCTTAATGCTTGGAATTGGAACTTTAACGAAAAGAGGAAATCTGGATGATGATAATTTTGATAAGAAGATTGGAAATGCTCTTATTGTCGCTCAGGAAATTGATGAGTTCATTAAGGAAGCTAAGGGAAGACTTGCTTAGTAGAATAGAATAGGTTTTATAATCTTTGGGATTTAAAGGATTGAATTTGGGTATTCGGGGTATTTAGTTTGGAATGGCTTTCTTTGGTTCGCGATCTTAGTGAAGGGAAGAGGATTATGGGTTTTATTGATTTTCTTTTGATTGAGGAAATTATTGTTTTATTGAATTGGTGATGTATTTCTTTTTGTTATAATATTAACAATGTTGTTTTTGATATGGTGTTGATGAAATTTATAGATAACTACTCGAATTCGAGATGCCTTTGCTAGTTTTCAAGATTTTCGTCAAGGCTGGAAAGTAGCCTTAGAGTGAAATCGAAATTTAGTTTTAGAATGGATTCTTAATTTTAGGTATATCTAGAAGACATATAATTTAACCCTGTTGACTAAAATTTAATGGATTTTCGATTCAGAGATCAAATGATCGCTCCATTTCAAAAAAATACTTTAGTCAATTTTCTACATTATTAAGACCCTTAATAAATATGAGATCGTCTAATTCAGGTCGAAATCTTGGTATGAAGGAAGAACAAAAAACTTTAGATTCTCAAATTGACAGAAGATCTAAGGAATATAACAGGCTTCGTAATTCATCAGTCGTGACAATTAATGACATAAATGAGCATCAAGATGAATTAAAAGAAGTTAAAAGTATCAAAGATGCTTTGGAAATCATAAAAGACGTAATTGAAACTTTTGAATCAAAAGAAGCCACGACTAAAAAAGAATACATAAGCGCGATCTTATTAGAAAAAGGAACTAAATTGATTGGAAAAACGAGTGAAGGAAAAATTTATAAAGAACTCCTAGAAGTTAAAGATTCAGAAACTCCCACTTTAACAGAAAATCAAATAGATATCGAAGATTATGAACCCTTAAAAATAAATGATACCAGTTTCATACTCATCAATTACAAAAATTCAAATATTCTTAATGAGAAGGACGTCTTTGATATAGCCGATTCTCAAAAATTAGTAAAAAAAAAAGAGATTGGAGAATCTGAGGCAAAATTTGAGATAGAATCAAAAGAAGGAAATATTTTTAGATGTCGATTATTAAAATATAATGAAGAAGCAATGACTAAAAGCATCGAGGTTCTGGAAATTTTAAAACAAAATAATCACGCTAGGTACTTTACATTAGTTTACAATAATGAAGCTAAAAGGAAGAATTTATTTCAATTAATTCTAAAAAAGATAGAGTTTGCTGAGATTAGCCTAGTCCAAACTCTTTCAGACTCAGGCGATGCAATTGCTATCTGTTTCAGAGAAAACTCTAAAAGTAGTATTGAAAAAATTGCTACGTTTATTGAAAGTTATAAACATCAAAAATCCGATGGCCCTTCCCTTGAATATAAAATCCGCTTTACAAGAAAAATTCTGACAAGTTCTATATCCTCTAATGATAAAACAACAGTCATGATTTGGCCGGACTATAAAAAAAATCGAGCATTTTTCATAGGAACAAGATTAGGAAATATCTTCATTTATGATGTTAAGTATCCTGGAAGGTTTTTTAAAATCAATACTCATAAATATTTCATCACAGATCTTTACCTAAAATTCCCTGAAGAAAAAAAATCCGGAAAAGAAATTAAATATAATGTCCTGGTTTCTATAAGTAGAGACATGAAAATTTCAGAAACCAATTTAATCGACTTAAATTCAATAGATATATTGTCTTTAAAGAATTACTTCTTTTTCGATTTAAATGAGCAAGGTAAGTTAAGGTTAATAAAGAGATCAGATGGTGCTGATAAGTATGACAAAATGATTGAAAATTGGTCTGATATTGCTGACTTTAATAAAAATGACTTGAATAAAGACGATCAAAAATCATTCACCTTGAAAGATTTTCCTGAAATAAAACTTGTAGGGCACCATCAATTTGTTTGTGATAAAATTGAACAAGGTCAAGAAAAAATCCATTTGATCAAATTTTATCAAAAAGAATAC
The DNA here is from genome assembly GCA_006503475.1 of Stentor roeselii. Taxonomy (NCBI): domain Eukaryota; phylum Ciliophora; class Heterotrichea; order Heterotrichida; family Stentoridae; genus Stentor; species Stentor roeselii. Next base: position 107,217 of record RSEH01000028.1, read on the forward strand.
GCAATTTGTGCAGGTAAATCCAAGGATTTTACAATATATAAAAAAGGTGAAATCCTCGATAATAATACTATATTTCAAGATCCTTATTCACCACCAAGCTCAGGCGAAACGATTCCAAAAGCCGGATATTTCCATAAAGACAACATAACTTCTCTTTGCAGTTTCGAAAACTTTTTAGTCTCTGGTAGTGATGACGGAGAAATAAAGATCTGGAATCTAAATATCGAAAATGCAACAACTTTAAAAATCAATCCTCTCGATACATTCTCGCCACCAGTAAGCCACTCAAACTCAATAACATGTTTGGCAATCCTTCCTAACCAAAGAGTTATTCTTTCAAGCAGCTATGACCTTTCGATAAAGATCTGGAAACTGAAAATTCAAAGAAATTCATCTAAAAATAATCCTAAAAAGACTGAAGAAGATATGAAAATGACTGATGAAGATATGATCAAGAGACGTTCTGAAAGAATGCTTATTTACACAATACCAAACCTCAGATCTATAGTCAGGTTCATCGTATCTATAAAGAACGGAGATTATTTTATAACCTGCTGCGCATTTGGTAATATCAACATCTGGTCTTCTCAAACTTACACCGCAATTCTTACAATGAGCTTAAATACAACAGTGAAATTTTTTTATGATGTGGAGGATTCAAAAGAAACAGAAGTGGATACTCAAAAAAAAATCAAAACTATTAAGGTTAAAAATTATATTGTCTATAGCGATGGGAAAAGAATTTTTAATTTTATTTATAATATTGATGAGAAAAGATATAAAATTACTGAGAATGCTAGTGAAGGATCTAACCAATATGAAGAGAATATAGACACGAATTCTGTAAATCCTAATAATATCAGACTTTTAGGATATAATATGAATGAATTGTACCAGGCAATGAAATATTTCAGGGATTGCATGAAAACGGATAAACAGTCTCCACCTTTTGACCCTGTTTATGATAAGTTCGTGATTTTTCCTTTTCTTTTAACATCTCAGCATATTTATGCTTTTAACAACCTTCCAGATCATCTTAAAAAGTCTTTGCATAATGGAACTGTTTTAAATGAATCGACCTTGAAACAAAGTCCTTTATCGATTGCGGTATCAAAAGATTATGAGGACTGTACAGAAGCTATTGTCAAGTTCATGAAAAATAAACTGAATGACTCACCTTATTTCATTAACTTCATCAGTGACACCTCTTTGATTGAGATGAATTATCTAGGTCGTGATACACTTACAGTGTTTTACAAAGACTTACTTGTAAGGGTAAACAAATCAACAAATCCAAGATTTTGCCCCTTAAGCATGGATCTCCCTCTTCACAAGCCATACCCAGACGCAGTAGTCAACTACAACTTTTTATTTCAATCCGAATTCCAAGGCAAGAAATCAATCGAAGAAGAAAAAAACAATTCAATATACCCTGATGAAATTTTTATAGCAGATTCAGGGAAATCAGTAGATTTCCTGAGAAGTGCCGTGAGTTTGAGCCTGATTCCAGGAAGTAAAAGAAGTTTAGCTCTTATGCATAGTGTAGCTCTCTGCAAAAACATAAACATCTATTCAACACCTTTCATTAAAGCTTACATCGACTACAAATGGCCGATAGTGATTTCAATAATGTCAATTCACGCCGCTCTTTACTGTTTTTACATATTGTGTCTAATGATTTTTCTCTCAATGTCAGAAGTGAGCAATATAGTAGTGGGATCAATATTTATTTGTAAAGTAATTCTTTTCTTTTTCGAGATATATAAAATTATCGCTTTTGGGAAGAATTACTTCTCAAATCATTGGAACGTGCTGGACTTCATCAGAATGCTTGTCGCGAATTTTTTGTTCATAATGATTATCTACGAGTTCATCCTGGTTCTGCGGCCGTCAATTTACTTGTATATCAGGTCAGCTTTTTTCATTATTACTTTGATTTCTTACGTACGGAGCGTCTCTTTCTTTCGACTCATGGAAAGAACTCGAACTTTCACTCATTTGCTTTGGGAAATCTTTACAGAATCAATCCCTTTCATGTTTTTTATGATGTATAACATTTTGTGTGTCGGGTACATGTTTTACATTTCGAACAGTTATTCAGATAGCATCTTTGTTCACCTTGAAAACTCTTTCTTGTTGATATATGGGTCGTATTCCCCCGGGCCAGATGATAATCATATGGTTTGGGTTATTTATGTTGTTTCTTTTATTATAAACAATTGGATGATCCTTAACTTTATGATCGCAGTTTATTCAGATATCTTTGAAGTAGTTTCAAATAACTCTGAACTTGAAGGATATAAAACGAAAGCTTTTCTGGCTTATGAGGTTGAAGTTATCATGACTTGGAGTAGAGACGATCAAATAATACAAAACTCTGAATATTCACATGATAATAAAGAAGAAGAGTATAAAGTGCTAAAACCTCAGAGTTATTTGAAGAAAATTATTTTAAGAAATTGCAGATGTAGAAGAAAACCTGATGAAAATAACTTGAGTCAAAAAGAGAACCAAACTCTAAGAAAAGAGAAAAAATTCAAACAATATCTTCATGTTTGTAAAGGGATTGATGATCAAGAAGAAATTGATGTAAAACTTGATAGGCTTAAAGCTCTTGGTAGAAAAATTAAAAAAGCTATTCAAAAGTCTGCAGAACTTTCGAATTTTGTTAGGAAAACAGTTGAGGAAAATGAAAAAATTATTTATAGGGCGAAAAAAATTACGAATACTGAAGTAGATGATAATGAGAATAAAGGAGAAGCATCGATTAAACAACTCACTTCTCGTATTTTGATGAATTTAATTGTTTTGGCTTTAAATCATAATGGAAATATTAGGAAAAAGGCAAGGAATGATTTGGAAGAAAATCTTACAGATATTTTGAAAGAGAACTAGTTGAATAGATTAGATGATTTAGTTTAAAGTAGTTGAAAGTGTTTAAAAATATTATGAATTAAGTTTTTCGCATATGCTTTTTTTGAAAGGCCACGTAGGAGCTTTCTTATGATAAGAGGCTTTGAAGATTTCTTAGGGAAGAATGGATTTTATCGAGTATTTATTCTAGCTCTTTGTGATATTTGCGGATGTCTAGAAGAATTTGTGATTATATACCTGTGGAAAAAACTATTTTAGCTATATGGATTAAGTGTTTACTTAACTTAGAGTAACTTTTATATGAAATTATAATAATTACTTTAAGGTAAGGCAAATCCTTTACTATAAAGGCACTTTACTTTGACCTAAATTAATAGAATCAACTTATAAAATAACTAAAAACTATTTACTTGTTATAGTCAAACCTCATAGAGTGTCATCAAATACCCAAAAATTCTTAACTATTTTCATCCATATTCAAACCTTAGCTAATTTTCATAAAATTGCAATCAAAGCCAAATTTGATTAACTCTAAATTCTCTAAGTACTATTGACTTAACATTTCAGTCGAGCTTTTAATAAATTCGACCATATTAGGATTCATTTTCTACAATATGAAGGCCTTATAATAATATAATGAGTAATAAAGACGAGAAAGCACAAGTAAATGATCCTGAAACATATTCAAGAGCTCGATTCAATTCCATTGTCGACAAATGGGTGATAAAAAAACAAAAGGACCAATTTCAAAAGGTGGAAGATATGGAACATGCATTAGAAAATACCAAAAAAATCCTCGATGAGTTTAAGACACTAAAGGTAAAAATTGGAATCAATTTTATTAGTTCTGTTATTCTTGGCACAGATGTTTATTTCTTAACAAATGAGAATGATGTTATAGTGATACATATTGGTGCTTTAATAGAAGTGATAACAAAGGAAGGGTTGAAAAATATTAAATTTGATTATATTCAGAAAAAATCAGGTCAAATTGTGAAAGAACAAAAAAAAGCTAAGTATTCACATTGTATCTACCAAAACGAGGGATTTTTGAATCATTTAAAGAATAATAGTAGCAATCTTTATGAACAGCTCATAAATGAGAAAAATAATAAACGTATAACTAACAATAAATCATTCAAGATCAAGCACCCGAGATATTATTATGAGCATGATTTGACATATACAAATACTGAAATGATAAAAGATCATATAAATAAACAAAAAAATTACGAAAATAGAAATATTAAAGTTAGATTCATTGCCGAAAATAGAGATATGGATCATAAAAATATTCTTATTTGCTTTGCGATGAAAGAAGACCCAACAAAGATAGAGTACTTTGAATGCTTGCAAATAGATCAAAAGTCGTATCATTCCAAATTTAAATTTAATAGAGTAATTGAGAAAAATTACTTTCATTCTCAAGATAAGACAACTTCTTTATATTACATAAAAAAAGGAGATTATGATAGAACAGCATTGATCGGTACAAAAAACGGGAAAATTTGGATTTTTGATATTGTGAATTCGTGGAGATACTTCTTGATTGATTCTCATAGAGATGAAATTACTTCAATCTCATTATTTGAGAAACCAATTGGACCGAAGAAAAGTGAAAATTATATAATTGCTGTGAGTCGTGATCAATCAATATCTAGAACAAAACTTTTTAATATAAGAAGAATAAAAAAAATTACATTTAAAGAAGACCCCCCATCAGACAGCAAAAAACATACCGAAGATAGAAATAATCCAAATAAATTAAGAGAATTAATAACACTTGGTCTCATATTTTTCAAAAGGAATAGTACAAAGGGTCAATACATTCTTCACAATAAAAAATTCTACGAAGATAGAAATAAGAAAAAACAAAAAATGATAAACCTTGATTTCCATCCTGAAAAAATTAAATCCCAATTATTTCCCAAACATTATAAAACTGATAAACACGATATATTTACCTCTATCGAGTACATAAATTATTCACATCAAAATACCAATTTTCATGCTCATTTTATTGTCTGTGCTGGTGAATCAAACTATTTAAGCATCTATAAATTTTCTGATGAAAAAAAACAAACTCAAAATGAAGAACAAAAAATCCAAGAACATATAGAAGTAGAACCTAAAAAAGAGTCAAAAACATTACCAGAAAAAAACCAAACTCAAAATGATCTAACAAATTATCCAGAAAATACGGAAGTAGAATTGGTATTTGAAATAAAAGACCTACCAGAAAACAACAACGATAAAATTACGGCACTTGCAAGTCATAAAAATTTGATAATATCCGGAAGTTACAATGGTGTAATAAAAATCTGGCAACTCATTGTAGAAACTCAGGAAACTATTCAAGAAAAGCATATACAAAAAACTCACGAAAAAATATCTGGAGATATTAGAGAAAAAGGTTCAGAAAATATAAATCTCAATATATATTTAAAACATCTTTATGAAATAAAATCGCCAGTAGGTCATTTCCTGAATATCACTTGTATAAGAATTTTAGAATCTAAAAATATTTTCTTATCCACAGGTTACGATAGCACGATAAAGATCTGGAAATTCAAAAACGATGGAAAACTAATAAAAGATATCATTATGCTTAAAGATGAGAAAAGAACACAAGTAAATAACAGAGGATTTTATAAACCTCAAATGCCTGACAATGAAGATTTTCTTATCCATACCATCAGAGGCTTGTCTTCAATTGTCAGGTTTATGGTTCCATTGAACAACGAAGATTTCATGATCACCTGCTCTTCTTTCGGCAATATTTTCATATGGAGTATGAAGACCTATTCGATTGTTCTTGTCATAAATTTGCACTCTACTATTACTTATTTCAATGAAATTAATGGCTATCTAGTTTTTAGCAATGGAAAACAGGTAATGTCTTTAAAACACAATATATTGGAAAATAAAAATTTAATCAATAATTTTTTCCAAAATACTGAAAGTATCTCAGAAACAACAGTAATTAACAAAAACCCAATAAATAGATTAATGCTTTTAGGACCTGATATGCCAAACGTGTATCAAGCAATGAAATACTTTAGAAAATGCATCATTAGTAATGGAAAAAAACATCCTCCTTTCAACCCGGTTTATGACAAGTTCGTGATGTTGCCTTACTTTTTAACATCTCAGCATATATACGCTTTTCACAACATGTCACAACATATTCACCATTCCTTACATAACAACACAAACCTCTCCGAAACAATCTTCAAACAAAACCCTTTATCAATCTCGATATTAAAAGACTTCCCAGATTGCTACAATAATATCGTAAAATTCCTAAACATAAAACTTCAAGAAAATACTTTTTTCATCAACTTTTTAAGTGATACCTCATTGATCGAGATGAACTACACTGGAAGAGACTCTTTGGTTCTATTTTACCAGACCTTGCTTGTGAAAGAAAACAATTCAAGCAAACCACAAATGGTAGGACTTAATGTAAACCTGCCGATTTTTCAAAAGAGTCCATATCCAGTTGTTGACTATTTAGACCTCTTTGGAGAAAAATACCTGAACATTAAAGACAGTGGAAAATCAGTTGAGTTCTTTAGAAGTGCACTCGCCTTGACAATGACAGTCGGTAGTACACGCAGTCTTAGTGTACTTCAAAGTTTCGCTGATTGTGAGAATAAGAATATTTTTTCAACACCTTTTGTTCAAGCACTAGTTGACTATAAGATGGCGATTGTTTTGCCTTTCATGTATTTCCATACATCCTGTTATTGCATTTATTTGATGTTGTTGATGATTTTTTCGAATATGAAGGAAGTCGATTATACTGTTGTGAGCTTTATTTTCATTTTTAATATCTTTTTGACCGTTTATGAGATTTTCAAGATTAAAGTGCAAGGAAGGAACTATTTTAATAGTAATTGGAACAGGATTGATATGATCAGAACAATGATTTTTACCTTTTTGATATTCATCAATTTGTTTTACTTTGGTTTTAATATTCCTCTTGTGGACTATGAAGGCATCCGAATCATTTTTTTAATTGTTACGATTACTTCATTCCTTAGAGGAATCTCGATTTTCAGGATATTTGATAAGACCCGGCATTTCACATATTTGCTGTTACAAGTTATTTCAAATTCCGTGACTTTCATGCTTTTCATGGCCTATAACATCATTTGCACCACTTTCATGCTTTTTGTTGCTTCAAACTTCGGCGAAGACTTTTTAACTCAAATAGAAAGATCCTTTTTACTCATTTATGGCTCCTGGAGTCCTGAAATTGGAGAAAGCCCGGCCATATGGGCAATATTCGTTCTCGCAGTGATAGTCAATAACTGGATGATTCTTAATTTCATGATCGCTGTTTATGGAAATACTTTCAGCGATGTAACTAATAATTCAGAAGTCTACAATTATATGACCAAGTGCGAAATGGCCTATGAAGTCGAAAGTATCATGTTTTGGAGAAGAAATTACTATGTCACCACAGACTCTGAGTTAGGAAATTCCATAAAAAATCAACATGAATTTATAAATGTCAAAGATAATTTATTTTATAAGATTTCAACTCTAGACTCTGAAACCATTAAAGAAAAAAAATTAAAAGGCTACAAAGAATACATTCATGTATGCAAACTTCAAGAAGAACCTAAAAAAGTCAACCAAGAGCAAGAAAGAGTAATAGCCATGTACAATCAATCAAAGAAAATCTTAAAAATCGCTTCAGACGTCAGTAAAAAAGTATCTTCAGTTCATTCAGAAGGTGAAAAAGTACTAAAAGACTTAAAATTCATTTCTAAAAAATCCTCAGAAAGTGAAGAAAAAAAGAAAATAGAGAAGAAGAAAGAATTAAAAAATGCAACTTTTGAAATCCTCAACAAGATGTTAGCCCTTTTATCAACTCACGAAATGAGAAAGAGAGACAAGTTGGAGAAAGAAATCTCGAAGAAAATCAAAATTATTCTCGAATCTAGTTAGACTTATCTATTCCTAGTTAATTTATCGACCAGTTAAGAAGGTACTTGATCATGTTTCCGTAGGCTTGGCCGCAGGTGTACATGTTCACATCGCAGTTCTTGATGTTGTTGTACGATGCGTTGATCAACGATGCCTTCGCTGCGTATCTTGAAGCGAGCTCGAAAGCTCCTGCCTTGCTGAATAAGTCTTTGATGTTTTGTTCGAGGAGAGCAACGTCACAAATGTCGGTAGTGTAAGATGTCTGGACGTAGGTCAGAAGTGTGGCTGCATCACCGAATAAAGTGTTCATTCCACTCCAATCATTTGAGTTCAGCTTGTAAACATCAGTGGCCAGAGGAATTGAGGAGTTTCCGAAGTTCAACAAGTACAAAGCACAAGGTCCTTGCTTCTTAGTACTAATCTGTAAGGTGTTAACAAGTCCTTTCCACCAGCTCTGATAAGTCACAGTGTTAAAAGCCTTAACAGTCAACACTTCCATAAATTCCATTAACTTAACAGGTGTAGCTTCAAAAGGAACAAGTAAGTCAGTGAGTTGTCCAACAGTATTTCCAGCAGCAGCCCAATTTTTCTCTTTGATCTGAGAAACAGCAGTCTTAAAAGCGACTTCAACTTTTTCATAGTTATAAGCCAGGTTCACTTCATACCAAATCTTGCCCTTGGCAGCCATTCCAGTCTTCAATGATGACTCGACAGTGGTTAACCCGCATTGGCCACAGGCTTGGGCCATGCTATGAAGGAAGGTCTCATAAGTTTCTTTCAACTCTGCGAACTTGCCGGTGAAGATGTATCCGTAAGTCGAGGCAAGGATCTGGTCAAGGTTCGATTGGGTCTCAGGGGTCAGACACTTGGACATGTCGGAAGCGGATCCCGTGTATCCTGACATGAAACCTGATAGGAAAGCTTGAAGGTCGTCGTAGTTACCTTCTGATGACGGGTCAGCACCTCGAAGGGATGAGGAAGCTGCCAATGAGAGCAGGAGACAGGAAATCAAAACATGCTTTGACATTTTTATATTATTCTACACCTGACCATCCACTTAAAATATGTCTTCTGATCTGATTCCGGTTTATTTGTTTCGAGGATTTCAACTTGGTTTTGGGATGATCGCACTGGTTTGAGAGGGATTAATTGAGGTGGATAGCAGAAGAAATTCAGAACTTGAAATGCTTTTTAATGTTTATATTGATTTTTTTTACTTTAGGAAGCCTATGCCTGGATTTAAATGGTTTGAGAGGTTGATAAATGACCAGATTTGTCGTAGATCGTCCTCAATTAAATGAATTTGAAAATCTGAGGACATAGCTTATATATACATTTTATGCTAATAACAATCCAAAAAATATGTACTTAATTCCAGAAGCTCATCGATCCTTTGAGTTTCCTAAAAATATAAAAATTATGATTCAAAATACATTTAGATACTAAATCAAACTGTTTCCCTCCTACTTTCTTGCTTTTTAATAACTTTATCGATATCATCCAGCTCTGGGTTGCCAAACAAAAGGATCCTGGAATTCATCGGTAGTCTATATCTTATTATCTCTTTGATCCTGAACCACTTATCGACTTCGCCTTCATCAAGTTTCACCTTACAAAAGATGCACCTTGTGTTGAACTCATCTTGGGAAGAGCAATGACAGTCCTTCTCGAACTCCATACACACTTCAAAGTTTTGATGAAAATTCTTTTTTTTCTGGATATTGTCAGGGTCAACCTGATTTTTACTGAAGTTTAGTGAAAGTTGATTGACAAATCCTGTGTTGAATGTAAATCTGCAGATCTTCTTGGTTTTTACTAGTCCCCAGTTGGTTAAAAAACATTGAATGTCTCCGTACATAGGCATAATTTCTACATTTTCGCATTTTTCAAAGATTAGGAACTCTTGAGGTCTTGTCCAGTCATCTTCAAAAGCCCTCTGTGCATCCCTGGTCAAACTTTTATTAGAAAATATTTTCTGTTGTCCTTGAAACATCTCAAAAACAGGTCTGCAAGCCTTTCCATTGAAATGTGGAGCAGTTTTCAAAAAGCACTTACTAAGTCTAACAACAAGAGGACTCTGCACACGCCTCTTAAAAATATCTTCAAAATAATAAACATATCTAATCTGTGAAGGCTGAGTGACTCCGCCTGCATGGCTAAACCTTTTAACTTTAAAATACTCAAGAGCATCAGAAGCCTTTTCAATTCTTCCACAAAAAATCAAGTAACAACAAATCAAAGTGCCAGTGCGTCCTTTTCCAGCTTTGCAGTTAACAGCAACGACATGTTCGACATCATCACAAAGCCATGAATGAATTTCTTGACAAGCATGAAATAAAAGGTCGATTGTTGGAGGAAAGTGATCAGCCCATTGGAACTCTTGAACATTGTTATGAAATTTTTCGTAGTCGTAACGAATTCCGCTGATGTTTATCACTTTGCAATTGGCTTTGTGGTTATTTTTTAGAACTTCAGCGACTGAATCGATTGAGTTACGGTAAAACTTGTGGAGTCCTTCACCGGGTAAGGACATTGCGATTAGTCGGGGTGTGATGTAAGTTAGGTCTAAGCTGTGGCCTGAGCATTCATATCGGTTTTTCTTGCCTGATACTTTTTTTCTAAGAAAGTCTATCATATCTTATTATTTAAACTTCAGTAATTTTGAATCCTTTTCCGAGTTTAGTACTAGCAAAAGCTGGTCTTTTCCACTTGTCATGCTTAATGTCTCCAACTCGTAACCCTCGTATCGTTCAAAAGGGATTTCTATGGTTTTAACTGGAGTTTGTGAAGGACTGATCTCTAAAATATCAAGCATGGACAACGAGAGAGTGGTACCGATTAACAAATACTCACCATTTTCACTGAACTTCAAAAATTTCACATCAGATTTTTGCAGAGTTTTAATGAACTCTGTTTCATTTATAGTGAAGATTTTAATTCCGATTTTTTGAATATAAACAGCAACTAGTCCAAAATCACTAACAGTCACAAGCCTAATGGGTGAATCAAAAGAAACTTTCCTCAGACATTTCGCAGACCTGACCTCATGCATGATCATAACTCCATTAACAGAAAGCGAAAGTAAAATATTATATTTCTCCTGCACAGCAAGTTGTCTAATAGCTTCAGAATGTCCAAGATAAATCTTAAAAGGTTTAATTTTATCGTCTTTCTGTGCAAAAGTGAGCCAAGCAGCAATAGAAGTATCTAAACTTCCAGTGAACAAGACATCACTCGTTGCAGTGACACAAGTAACAAGTCCAGCATGATGATGAACCGATTTAATAAGTCCTCCTCTCAATGTATGTACTTTAAACGAGTTATCCATATGAAACCCAGACACGACCATATCTTCCCCCCAAAGACAATACTGCTCAGCACTTCTAATAAGCACCAAATGATTCCCTTGATTAAAAGTGTACTTCCACTGCACCGCTTCTTCCCAATCACTAAGTTTCATATCTCTAACTCCTTCTAACCTTACTAAATTCGCTTTATCCAGTGTATTTTCCTTACAAAGAAACAAAAAAGCTCCAGAAACCCTAAGACTCCAAATTCCCATCTGATTGTTCAACAAGCAAAGAACAGGACTCGCAACTGAAACACATTCATTATCCAAAACATTCAACATCTTCACCCTTTCCAAGATACTCGCAGAGGACTTCACTATTTCCTTCTGTGGATGAGGAGTCTTCATCAACTGCACAGGAGTCTGTCCAAAGTGAACCACTTGTTCGATGTACCCTTGAAGAGTCTCCAAGTCAGTCGTTTTAAACAGTTTCTTGAAGTTATCCTCATAAGAAATCGAACTGAACAAGTTAAAAACTTCAATCGCTGCCTGGTTCTTCTGCCGAAATCCAAAAATCAAGTCGATCCACTCATGTAAGTGACTCGATACAAAGTGAGACTCAAGGGCTTTCCGATGTTTTATCACGAAATCGATCGGGTTCGAAGCCCACGGCGGAAGCTCGACATGATTCACCAGGACTGAGTCTTGTCGACACCCGAAGTGTTCTTTATTGACGTTTAAAAGCATTTCAGGCAAATAGTACATTTCAGGCACCAGTTCTTTCACATCTCCAGTCGTTCCTTGCCCACTTTCCCAGGCGGCTTCAATGCTGTAAAAAAGACGGTCGGGGACGTCAAAAGTCCCGCCTTGAAGACTTTTAGCCATTTCTGTGAATGGGTCAATTCGGACGAGATAGTGAAGGACGACCCCTGCACTTGAGTAGTGAGAACCGTAGTGAAAGGAGTCTACTTCTTCTTCTTGGAACATGGAGTACTTTCGTGTCGCTTCGGATTTGCCCTCGTCTGACTGTGCACCGATTGGAAAGGATAAGTTGCGGTAAATGGACTCGTCTTCGAAGCGTAAATCGGGACTTTTGTAGTCTTTTAACACCCATGGAAAAACTGGGTATTGGCTTATGTCGTTGAATGAACGACTGGCAAGTTTGTTTAGGAGAAGAAGGTATTCTAGGTTTGAGATTTGACCTTTTACCCAGGATTTTCTGTAGAATGGAAGAAGCTTTTTAGACTCTTTTACTACTTTTCCGTAGGATCTTGCCCAGCTCTTCATGAAGTCTAGAACTTGATTGCAGTTTTCTTCGCTGAATACGTTGAATAACATTGACTTACCGTTTTTGAAAAATAACTCGAAGGCTGTCATACGGTGGATGAACCTTCTAGGAAAGACTTCATCGATTTCACTGATTTTCCAGATTTTTTCTGTTTTTTTCTTGGATATCGTGAACTCAAGAGCACTAGCAAAGAAAATCCCATCTTTCGGTTTTTCTTTCCCTTCACTTACAAATAGCAAATAATCATGCGAGAATTCCAGAATTCCAAAAAGACTTGAATCCGCAGAGATTCTTTCACACTCAACTCGAATGGTATCTTCCAAGTCACAAGAAAAATTTGAAGGTTTTAGGTCTTCCTCTTCACTGCTAATCTGCACTTCCGGACTAATTTCTTCATTAGTTTTAAAGAAATGTAGATTAATATGATGCGGGGACATAAGACTAAAGCGTGTTTTACTCGGAAAACTAGGAATTTCAATCTCTTGATAAGATTTCTTAAGCAGCAACATGCGACCCATGCCATCAACAACTTGTTTCAACCTAAACTTGCCGACTTGACTTCCATTAAGTATAAGTTTCAAGTTCTCAAAGTTATCACAAAACTCTTTATAAGTCTTCTGAGCCATTCTACGGTTTCGGTCTTGTTTTTGTTCATAAATATTTCTATAGTTTTTAAAGACCACTAGTTTATTTTCTACAAATTTCTGAACTTTATCAAAAGAGTCTTCATTTTTAAACTCTTGAGGACGAGAAGATTCAATTTTAACTGTAGAAGATATAAAGTTTAACTTCATTGAAGTACTTGCCAGGAAGAAAAAGTGAATTTTTGACAACCAGGCCTCAGAGGTGAGAAGATTGAGTAGGTCTTCATTATTATCTTTCACAAGTTTATACCTTTGGAACAGTTCTTTCATTTCAATTAAAAAGTTCTTCGAGTCAGTTCTAGTAAAGTCGACATAATTCGTGAGGAACAAAATATTTTTATTACGGTCAGAGTGAACCACTCGAGACCTTCCAGTGGAATGAACGTCAAGTTTCCTATCAATTAAAAGTCTATAAAACGCTTCTAATTCCACATCAGTGATGCGATTTTTCGACTCAATTTCAGAAAGTGCCTCAGTGTCTCTAATGAAATCTTTTAAAAAGTCAAGAATCGGATTTTGTTTATCATGAGATAAAAGCTCAGTGCACTCTGCAATGATGTATTGCGTGAGGAACTTCACTGAATGCATGGTATCATCTTTTCGTTCTCTTAAAGATGTGTAAAAATCAGTGAATTTCTCATAACTTCCTGCAGAAAAGCGACTTTCCCATCGATTTCTAAATTCATTGCTCATTGTCAGATATCCTAAGTTCCCTGGTCCTCCTTTTAAAACGAATTTCAAGCTTTCAATGAGTTTGCTATGCTGTTCTAAAGAAAGACCAATGAAGATGAATTTAAGGATAAGTCTAAGAAAGCCTCCATCTCTCAAGTAAATTGAATTTTCTGATAAGTCCTTCTGTGGACTCTCACGCATGCACATTAATAACAAGTCGAATGATAAAAGAGGAATCGGAGGATGAGTCGAGGAAATCATCTGAAGTGCTTCAGCGGTTTCAACGATAAATCCAACAAGATTCACATAAAGTCCCAAGTCGAAAGCACTGTTACCTGAACAGCTGAAATCAAGTAAATCTTCAAGTACTCCAATAAAATCTAAAAAATGAACCACGACACTTTTTCCTGTGGTACTTTCAAAAAGCTCAGCTTTAAACATACTGCGATTCAGTTCTTTCAACAAGCAGGTAAAAAAATCAAGACACCAGGTCAGGCCACCTGGGTGAATATCAGGAATTGCAGTTAAAAACTTTCGAAGCTTGTTGAAATTCCTGCTTTTCGCACAAGTTACAAAAACTTTTATTCCAAGACTCTTGGTCTGCTCTGGGACCATTCTATAAATTTCAATAAGCCAGAAGGGAAAGTCCTCGCGGTCATATAAAAGAACTGCGAAATTTTCTTTTTCTGATTCAATTTCAAGTCTTTTTAGAAATTTTTCCTTTTCTTGACAAAAAGGTAGTCTTTTTGTAATGATTTTTAAAAATGTGATAAATTTTTCAGCTTTTTTCTTTTCAGTCATTTCTACAGCTTTTTTACAAAAAATGATTAATTCTTCAAAAGTTTCAGTGAGGATGTTTTTTTCGAGGTACTTGTCGATAGAACTGCTGAAACCATGAATGAATTCAAATTCGTCTTTCATACTTTGAACTTGCTTCTTGTCCTTCGCTAGGTCTTCACAGTAGTCTTCGCAAAGCTTTAAAACGAACTTCAAAAGACATGCCTGGGCCTGACCTTCATTAATTTCTTTCATCAAGAAGACAACTGAGAAATAAAGAGAATCAAAACATTCTTTCTTGAAGTGTTTTTTTGATAAAATTTCAAGAAATTTAAATAAAAGATCACGGTTTTGACTGAACATCGCGAAAACTATTACGAGGATCCCGTCAACGTTTTCAGGTTCGATTTCATCTGGGATCACATTTTGCCAGATCTCTAGAAAAGACTCAGAAGCGTCTTTTTGAACTGCGCTCAGCTGGTCGAAGATGCCGTAAAGACTTTCAGCCTCACATTTAAAATGACGACGTACGTTTAAAGAAAGGACTCCTGTGTAGTGGCTGTGACTTTCACTGTCTAAATCCTTCCAAAGCTTCTTATTCAGGAAGAGACTTTTGAAACTTGTCAGGTTTAAACATGGGTTCCATTCTAAGTGGCCTACAATGTTTATTAGTGCGTCGACTAACTGAACGTTTGGCTTTTTTATGCTTTCTTCTAGCACGAATGTCAAAAGACCGAAGAATTCTTCGTTTAGGATCATTTCCACGGACTGGGCAATGCAAACATCTGCTATCATGTTGAGCAAAGTAATAATTCCTGCTCTATCAGCTGCCTGTTTAATCAGAGGTAAAAAAATATTCAATCCTCCATTAGCAGCAATAGCTTCAATAATACTAACTCCATTAAATCGTTCACATTCATCAACAATGTCAACACGTTCAACATTAGAAACTTCAGGAAGCCTACTTCGAGGATGCCAAAAAAAGTGAATATTTTCATAAATATACTTCAAAGTCGGTTTGTCACTTTGAATCACTTCTGAAGTCGAAACCGCTTCAGGGTTAAACCCAAGGTTATACTGGAAACTCATAAAGTAAACCTCACGAAATTGATTCAAAGTTAATGACTTTTTCAGAATAAACAAAGAAATAATCCTGCCTTTAAAAGAACTAATCAATTTTTCAGAGTTTCCTATAAGTAACTTGCAAAAAGTTTCTTTAGGTCGAGTGAGTTTTCCTGAAGTTTTCGTTGGAATTTTGTTGGAATTAATAAAAATGTCGACTTCGGCCTTGTCATTTTTGAATAAAAGACTTGAAGTTGACTTTAATGATAAGCCTAATAAGTTCCATTGTTTTTCTATTAACTGACTTGAACCAGTGACAGTGAAAGTGATTCCGTCTTGGAAGTACTGGAAGACCAGGTCGCCTCCGATCATGCTTAAGACTAGTGAATGGTTTCCTTGACTGTTAAAAACAAGCAACTCACAGTTTTGAGAAGTATCATCTGGGTACATCCAGAAGAATACTGAAAAGTCTTTTGAACCTAAAAGGCTTTCACTTGGAGAGACTTCACATTTTAAGATACTTTTGTTACTTCGGAAGCAAAAGTAACGAGTTGAAGAAAGACAAGTGTGGTTCTTTTCAAACTTGTAGTGATCTGTGTAGCAGCAAGAGTTCTTCACTCCTTTTGCTAGACAGTCTAGCATGATACCTTGTTTTTCTTTGAACTTAGCGCATTTTCCGCTGATATCAATTATTTTCTTTAGTTCCTGGGGAGTGACATGATGACAGATAACGATCGGCAGGGTGTTAGAAATAAACTCCATCAAAAACCGATTAGAAGTCCTGCAAAAAGCATCAAGCAACAAGTCAGTAGTCCTGGAATTTGCAAAATGAGCAGCATTATAGCAATCCTCAAGGCAAGCCTTCACATGTTCAAAGTAATCCTGAGTGGAATCAAGCTGATCACTATCAGTGAGCAGTTCAACAACAAGAGGAATAACCTCAGGAGTCCTGACCATCCTCATCTGCGGTTTTCCCAAATTATTACATTCAAACAAAATATACAAAAGACTTTCAATCGACTTCGAGTAAATCAAAGACCGAATCTTTGCAAATCTTTCAGTTCTAATCAAATTCGCGATTTTACTAAAGTCAAAGTCCTGAAGGTTCTTCTTACAAGTCGGGTTTTCTTCAATTAAAAACCTGACACATTCAAAACAACTGACCCACAAATCAATGATTTCTTCTTCTTCAGGGGCAGTTTCGATGATGACTTCTTTTAAAGTGATCAACATTCGCGCCCTTGCGAAGCCTTCTTGAACATTGCGTTTTGAAGAGTTTTCTTTAAGAATCGACTGCATACTTCCGAGAAGTTTTATTTTCATTGATGTTTTTCGCATTGTTTTAAGAAGGTTGCCGAATTTCAGGTAGTTGCTTTCGTTTTGAAATCGTAAAATGAAACTTAAACAAGTCATGCAAAGGTCTGAACAGTCAGGGTCGTATAAAAAACTTTCTGTTATGATCAGGTCCATGATGGTCCCTGAGTTGTTCAGCTCGTCACCTTTGAACTGACTTAAAAAGAACTTTACATTTAAAAAGAAGTCAACAAGTAGTTCAGGTGTCTTTCCAGACCTTTTAATAAACCCGATAACAGCAAAAATCGCTTCAATAAGTCCAGAAGTAATTGAAACTTGTACAAATTCTTCATCAACTAAAGCTTGCTCCTGTAGCCATTTATTGACTTTAACAAGATGCAGAACATTTTCACTGTAAATCTTGATAGTGTCGATTATTGACTTGCAGATATTTCGAAGGTTCTGATTTCCAGTCATGATAAATTTTTTCCAGATGTTGTTCCAGGTCTCAAGAGCAGCCTGTTCATATCCCAGCCTGTCTTCCTGCGCAGATCTGACTTCGAACAAAGGAACAGAAAACAAAAGTTCTACAAGTCGACAGTCAAAAACAAAATCAAAAGAAAGTCCTTGTTTCTTGCGAGTTAGAAGGCCGAGGTATTTTTCCAGGAACTGAAGAATAAAGCTTTGAACCTGCGGAGGACGACGGGCAAGCATGTCGTTGATGTCCTGTTTAATTCATACTTTTTGAAGAATCATTGAACAGAAAAGTATGGGAATCCCTTCCTTGTCACTTCCAACGTAAGCCACGGTCATGATGTCTAAAAGTAACTTGAAACATTTCCCGATTATCCCTTCGTCTTCTTCGAAAAACTTGGAGGTCCCGAAGAAGTAAAACTGAAGATAGTTCTCTAATGTATGGAAAAAAACGTTGTTGATTTTGTCAGAATTCGCCTTGAAAAAATGCCTCACTGTCTCAAGACGGTTACTTTGACTGCATAAAAGTCGTAAAAGTCGCAAAGAAATCAGGTATTTTTCTATTGCAAGCTCAGTGTTCGTCGATTGTTTATGAGAGCAAAAATCCTGCACCTCTAATAAATATACTAAAACTGAAGGAAGGGATAATGAAATAAAGTCTGATAAATGGTTCAACTCGACTTTTGAAAGCATTTCAATTCCTTGAAGTAAAAAATGGATCAGGTCTGTATTGCAGATCTCTTGACTAGAAGTCGAAAAAATACTAAGAGCTTTTTGAAAACCGAGAAAAGGGTAGATACAATTCGCAGTTGCATAAAAACTTGGAGATTTCAGCAAAGTTGATAAGAAAGTAAGTAAAAAACTAGAAATCATGTAAAGGTCAGAGTCCTTCACGTCAGCTTTTTTCTTGTTAATAATCAGCTCATAAACCAGAGTCAAAAACCCAAAAAAGTCGATAATAAAATTTTCTGGTTTCGATTTGTGAAGAATCCACAAAACCACTTCCTTGATATGCGAAATCATGTTTTTTTCTATTTTCACCTTTCCATTGAAAGTTTTTAAAATAAAAGACAGGTTCCAAAAAATTGGTCTAGATTTAGTGAAGATCATAAGGATCATCTCTTGAGTACTTTCATTGTCCTTCGCTATTTCCCTTATCGCTTTCACGAAAACCTCATGAGCCGCTTTGCAACAGGCTGCCAGGACTTCTTTTTGAATGAGGATTTCTTCAGGTTCTTTTTCTTTTAATTCCTTTTCAATGAGTTGAGCGGAGTTGATGAATTCGAAGATGTCAGATGAACTTTGGTCTAAGAACTTCACACAAGCCGTGGTCAGTTCAGGAAACTCTTGCAAGTTCAGAAGTTTCGCTTTGGGATTCGCTCTGTCTGACATTTTTATTGGAACATAATGATTAATTAGTCGGATTCGTCTTCTGAATCCAGGGATAAGTACTTTGATAGTTCTAAAATTGCTAATTCTGCGTTTTTTCTTCGGGTTTCGTCGTCGGTTGTTTTTGATTTCTCGCAGGTTTCTTTTATTTTTGAGAGGAAGTACTCGAAATTCTCCATGTCTGCTTCGAGGTCGTCTTTTTTTAAGGGCTTTTGGATTGATGGATGGGTTAAGGTCTCTGAGAGTTCTGGAGGGATTGATGGGCGTGGAAGTGTTTCGAAGGGTTCTGCGGGAATTTCTTCTAGATCTGAGATGAATCCAGCAACAGCACATTCAAGTGCTTCTTTAACCCTAGCAATACCAACCATCTCAAAATTTTCTTTCCTAAACCCTGAAAACTCACTAATCGAATCAATGACAACTTCAAATCCAGCCCCTTCAGCAAGATCTTCAAGATTCTGATTTTCCTTTTCAAAAACCACTACTTTACACTCAGCAAGTTCAAAACCACCTTCTCGAATAAACTCACAGCAAAGTTCATCAAAAATTACAACAACAGCGAAAGGTTCTTGAAACTGAATCTCAAGATGAGGTTGAACGAAGCAAACCTTAGAAGAACCTTTAAAATACTTGTTTTGAAAAACGAGTATCTGAGAATGGTTGGAAAGTCCATGATTGAGACCTGTTTAAAGCTTACAAGTGACAAGTTGCCTGCTTTTTTCCATGTCAGAGGACACGAAAAAGACAGTGAAGACCATAATATTATTGATTAATGAACTCGAATCAACTGCGGCTCAACACGGGAAGACCCAGCAAAATTAATGCGAAAAAACCGATTATTATAAAAAAAAATCGATTTAATCAGACCTTCAATGAAACCATGACTTTTTCTTATCGGTCTTCTACGCAGTCTCTTAATTATTCACATGATTTACCTGTCTTAACTAGGGGCAGAGCTTCGTATAATCACTCTGTTCAGGCTAAACCTGATACTGGGTATAATCCTATTGCTCAGGTTCAGGCTATTCCACTTACTGCTCAAATCGCTTTGAAGCAGTTTGGGAATTATTTGAGTAAATTCGAACAAAGTGAAATTTTAGAATTTAAAGAAGTGCAGTTCTTGGGAATGAAAGCTAATAAAATTAAGTCTGCCAGCACGGACTTTAACTTTGGATTTGATGATGAAAGAGGTGACTACAGGCTAGTAATTAACGACCACATAGCTTACCGATATGAAATTCTCCAGACAATCGGAAAAGGTTCCTTCGGCCAAGTATGTCTCTGTTTCGACCATAAATCAAAAGAAAACGTTGCAATAAAAGTAATAAGAAACCAGCCCCGTTTTCACAAGCAAGGCCGAATCGAAACTCGCATTTTATCTCTTTTAAAAGAACTAAAAGACCCTCTCTACATAGTAACAATGCACACATATTTCTTATTCCGCAAGCACATCTGCATAGTATTCGAACTTCTCGGTCTAAACCTTTACGAATTACAAAAACTCAATAACTTTCGAGGATTTTCTCAAAAATTCCTAACAAAAGTGAGTTTTCAACTGATGACTTGCTTGCAAGAGCTAAAAAGTAAAAACGTGATTCACTGTGACTTGAAACCTGAGAACATTTTAATGAAACCTGGAAAAAAAGCTGAAATAAAAGTTATTGATTTTGGGGCTTCATGTCTGGTGAATGAAAAGTTGCATGCTTATATTCAAAGCAGGTTCTATCGTGCCCCTGAAGTTGTTCTTGGGATTAATTATAACCAAGCGATTGATGTCTGGTCTGCAGGGTGCATTTTAGCTGAACTTGCCTCAGGGTTTCCTTTGTTCCCTGCTGAAAATGAAATGGAACTCTTGGTCTGTATTGCTGAAGTCAAAGGAATGCCGGATGAAAAACTCTTGGAAAGAGCTCTTAAGAAAAAAATGTTTTTTGATGGGAATTGCTTTAAAGGGTTCTTAACCTCGAGAGGGAAGAAAAGGACCCCTGCGAGTAAACCGATTGAAAATATACTTAAGGGATTTGATGGCAAGTTTGTGGAATTTGTTGAAAGTAAGAGTTAGACAGGATGTCTTTGTTGGGAACCGGAGAAGAGAATTACACCGGAACAAGCTTTGGAAATGGACTGGATTAATGAATAGAGAATATTGTAAAATAATATTTGGTTAGTGGATTTAGGATTTTTATTGTTTATTTTTTATTGGGTTCAAATAAATTCAAGTGGAAATTTGGTTTAATTATTTATTTTTATTTAACTGGTTTCGATAAATTTGAATAAAAAATCGAGTTAGGTTATCTTATTTGTCATTATTATAACTTACCTAATCTCATGATTTTTGATTGACATTATTTACCTATCAAGGTCTGGATTGGTCGATTTCCAAATCCTAATCTTCTTCAAAAAATTGTAAAGATTTTTCATAATCTTCGATTTATAAGACCCAAACTTGACCAGACTAAGGACCAAGGCTTCGGCGATCTGAATGATAGCAAAGTCCAAAAAGACAGACACAACAAAAATAACAGTAGCATTCAACTTAAGTTCCTGATGTTTAATAGCAAAGAAAACGACCGTATAAATACAGCAAAAAGCAATAATTCCAATACAAATCAATCCAATCAAAAACCACTTGATTCTGATTTTCTTTTCAATAGACTTTCTGCATAAACCTTACGAAAATCTAATCAACTCTTCAGTATTTTTCGCTTTTTCAAGTGATTTGCTGGAAGTCCTGTTAATATTCCCAATCAATGCAACAAGTCCCTGACTAAGAAAAACAACCCAGAAGCTAATCAAATAAATTTCCTTATAATGGCCCCAGAGACAAGCGAAGAAGTTGGAAAGTAACAGTTCTAAGTAAATCTCAGTGAATATCAAAAGAGTGCGAACAGGCCTTGGAAAAGGACGAAGAGTCTCAAAGATTATAGAGCCCATCATGTGAGACTCTTTCAGCAGCGACTCGAAGATCTTCTTGAATGGTTGACGTGGCTCTCGACTTCGGTGAATTGTTGAAATGTCGTGGTCTACTGTCATGTCTAGAGAAAGGTTTCCTTTTCTACTCATTTATATTAGATACTTGGAGGATGAAACAGATATTAGAGTTTATTGTGATAGGTATGCTTTAGGGTGAGGAAAATTTGAAGGAATTTAGAGGGTTTTGAAGAAGGTTGGGCTTATAGAGAATTTTTTTTTTATAAAGGAGTTTGGGAATAATTGAATTGGTTTCGAGGAATTATAAATCATTCTACATAAGATACATCACCTCAATGATATCAAAAAAACTGATCTCAATCATTTAAAAATAAATCCAAAATCTCCCATCTAACCATCTAAAATCTAATCTTTATCGCCACTATTCGTCTAAAGTCAAATTCTGTTCCAATAAAAATGAAAGTGACTCAAAAATCTCTTCTCTCATCCCTGCATCAGACGTTAGAAAAACACAAAATAATCGAATGTGAAAAAGGCAACACCAATCGTACCGAAGTAATAACATCAATAAAAAAAGAGTTCGAAAGTTGGTGTCCAGACGGGAGTCTTCACTCAATCGGTTCCTACCGCTTAGGCGTTCATTGTCCCGATTCCGACATCGACTTAGTCTGCGTGTCTCCAAAGCGACTGACCCGCGAAGACTTCCAACACGTTTTTTTCTCCCGTCTTGAAAACCTGATTGACGTTAGCTATTGTTTCGGAATTTTCACAGCAAAAGTCCCAATAATCAAACTTATCATGAAAGGAATCAAAGTCGACTTGCAATTCGCATCAACAGACCAGGACCTGAAGACTTTTGACTATTTAAACATCGCTGAACTTGACGAAGCTAGTCTTTTAGGAATAAACGCCATTCGAAATAATGAGTTTATTTTAAATGCTGTTCCTGATGTTGATAGTTTTCGCTTCTTGGCAAGGGCTGTCAAGTTGTGGGCGAAACAGAAAAATCTTTATAGTGGAGTCGGTGGAGGACTTGGGGGAATTTCTTGGAATATTCTTTGTGCGAAGATTTGTATTCGATATGCTGGCCTTTCGGTTGTTGAGCTGATTGAGAAGTTTTTTAAGGTTTTCAGTCAGTGGGACTGGACTGTGCCTGTTTCGATTTTGAATGCGGAGGATTGTTTTGGGTTTTCAGGAAGGGAAAATTTGATGAATATTATGACACCTGTTCACCCTTCTTATAACACGGCTTATACACTTATTAGCAGCGGGTTCAGTTGTATTTTTAATGAATTGGAAACAGCTTGCAAAATTGTTAAGGATGTTGTTGAAGGGAATATGAACTGGGATGCTTTGTTTGAAGAACTTGACTTTTTTCAGCAAAATAGGTACTTTGTTAGGATTTCTATTAATGCGAATGATGAAAATGACTTTGAGACGTGGAGTGGACTTGTCTTTAGTAGGGTTAAATACTTGTTGCAGGAAATTGAAAGGGTTTATCCTAGGCCTGTTGTTAATCTGTTGAATAAACCTTTTCAAGGATATTGTAAACAGTTTAAAAACTGTTGTAATTACTTTGTTGGGTTACGGTTCATGTTTACGCAGTGCGTTAAACTTGACTTAAGAGTCCCCATCCACAACTTTTGCACTGTTTTGAATGAAATCAGACCCGACAAGGGAAGCATGAACTTAAGAGTCGCTTTCGTCACTCGCAAAGATTTTTTAAACGTTCACGGGAAGCAAGCATTGAAATCATAGGTCCTTTTTGAAAAACTAAATAAAAATAGAAGATTTTTGATAGGAACCCGACTAATCCCATAAATTTGTCATTACCTCTTAAAACTAACCACAAAAGGTCCCTGATAAAAATCATCATAAACATCAAATTCATCCTGCAACACATCCAAAGACCTAAAATAATCCAAAGTCCTTCTCACAACAGTTTCTCTGATTTCCTTCGGCCTTGCGAATTTGAATCCACATTTCAAATATTCATCTCGATTTTTAACTTTTCTACTTTTCACAAGTTCACCAGTTTCAAAGTTCTCTCTTTTCAGAGCTTTTTCCGAAGGGTAAAAAATTTCGTATTTTTTCTGTTTTAAAGTAGTGAAAACGAGGAGATCAGACCAAGAATATTTTCTTTTCTCGTCACTTGGAGCGACTTGGACCTCGTACCTGGAGCCTGGGAGGAGTCTCTGCAAATCGTAGCCGATAGCTTGAGGATTGACTTGAATCGTTCCCGCGTCGTTTCCACCTGAATTCAAATTCGAAAATCTCAAAAAAATAGTCTTAAGTTGAATCCTTGAGTCAATTTCCCATTCAACTGAAGCAGACGTGGAAGTAACTTCAATGACTTTTAATTTAGTTCTGCTAAGCATTATTATTATTTAAAGTCTTTTCCGAACATCAGTTTTATTCCTTCTTTCTTCTGGATGTCTGAATTGTTCATGTTTTTTTCTGTCTTGTTTCGCTTCAGCTTGTCGAAAAAACTGTTGGATCTTTGAGGAACTTCTGTTGAAGGTAAGAAGTTTTTCTTGCTGATGCCGATGTTTTGAATGCAGATGGAAGGTATTTGAGAAATCATGCTTTTTAGCTCATGTTTCATGATTTTATCGAAAATTCCTTTAAGATTCTTGAATTTGTTCTGCCTTGTGAAAGACTTTAAAGTGATTTTAGATTGTTTTAAAGGAATCCAGCCTGTGACAGTGATGCAAATTTTAAACTCATTTAAATGGACGTATTTGTAAAGCCTTGGAAGTCCAATTTTTCTGCCTCTTTTTTCAATGGTTTCTTTATCTTCGTTGAAAAAGTAAGAATAAAGTTCTTTGTAAATGTCTTTGCTGAAGTTAATGTTTAAAGGGTATAAAAAGAATTCAAGATGGTCAATAATCGGCCAGTTCACCTCTTTACCCTGGATCCACCTATCAAGAATTCTCAAAGTAACCATTTTACTTGAACTCAAATACTCATCATTATTCAACAACAATGGAGAAATCATCAAAGTATTCCCTGAATTCATCAAAATTTTATGTATTTCCAGAAACTTTTGACAGGAGTTATCAGAAAAACTACTGATTTCGAAATGAAAGCCTTCGATTTTTAAGTCGATGATGCTGTTTACAGAGTTTTTTAACACTACTTTCAAATCATCTAAAGTGAATGAAAGATTAGTCGACTCACTTGCTTTTTTATTTACTGATTTTTTCATGTTTTCATTGAAGGTCCTGACCAGTTCTCGTCCTCCATGAATTTTAAACTCGTCTTCCATGAGGCGTTCACTGTAGCTAATGTTTTTATCAGGGATAATCCCGATGTAGGCTTTAATGATATCCATCAATGCCCAGAAGTCTTCACTTTCAATAGATGAGCTCATTTCAGGAAAGCGAAAATCAACTCGATTAAGTCTTTTTTCTTTATACCAAAAAAACTCATCTGTTGCCTGACAGTTTCTTGCCAAGTCAAAGTGATTGAATGGAAGAGAAAAAAGAGTTAAACAAATTGACATGTCTTTCGAGTTGAATATATTTGAAAGGGCTAAGGACTCGACTTGTTTGTCTAAAATGCATTCAATGACAGAAATGAAAAAATTTACTTTTTTTTTCGTGTCTTTGTGCCCTGTGTCGAATTTCAAGCTTTCTTCAATTATTTCGAACTTACTCGATCCTCCCTTGAGTAAAATCCTTGAAATTTCTTCTTCATTAATAACTGAAATGACAGGTTTCGAGATAGTTCCTGTTAATATTACTTTACTCGTCATTTTCTTCTTTTTAATTCCAAGTTTTTTCCTTTCTTTCTTCTCTTTACGTTTCTTTTGAATGAACTTTTTCATGTTTTCCGGCTGATTCGAGACCAGATCTCTCACCATTCGAATAAAAAAATGACAAATCGCGACTTCAAGGCCTTCAACATTAACAAAATGATTTTCATTCACACTGTAAGAATACTCCATAATAAAACACTTCATCAACATTTTTTTCTTCTCTGAACAATCGACTATCAAAGTATTAGAACAACTTCCATGTGCAGACCTGACCATGAAAGGCACTAAAGGATTTTCCAACTGCAAAACACACTCTGCGGAAAGATGAACAGAAGGGACTTTTAAGCAACTTGCAAGACTTTCAGCAAGATTTTCTTCAGAGTTGAGAATGATAAAAACTTCAAGGTTGTAAATTTTTAGTTCTTTTAACTCGATTTTTGAAAATTTCTGAAAAAAATGACCTGGTGACTTACTTCGGACGGGGATCAAGAAAACTGGAGGATTTGTGCAGAGGGAGAGGAAGTCGTCGATTATTGAGGAGTCTATCAGATGATAGTAGACTGAAAAAGGCTTTTCTTGTTGAAGGATGCTGATTTGGACTTGAAGGTTTAATGAGTCTACGGTTAGGTCTTCGATTTTTTCGAGTAGGTTGTTTGAAACTATCCAATGGTTGCGAGTTTTGCAGTTTAAGTCGTATTCTAGAATCAGACTTGTGCTTGGAATTGACATTATCAGTGTTTCACCTTTGTAAAATAGAAGGTCTTTACAGTCGATTTTTGATGAACTTCCTTTTGCTACCACTTGACAAGCAGCGATATCAAAATTAAAAAACTCAAAAATATAAGGAGAAGCAGTTTTCAGAATAATAGTCCTAAGCGAGGTAATCGAAACATTCATAAAACCATGCAAAAAATACTTAAAAAATTCAATCAAGTCCAGTTTCCTAATCTGTCTCTCCGAGTTCGACCTAAGCAAAAAAACAAACTTAAAGATCTTCAACAAGTCCATCATAACCTTCAACAAGCAAATTCCAAGAACAACAGTAACATCCTTACAACTGACCTCAATATTCGAATGATGTTTATACTGCGCCCAAATCGGAGCAAAAATTCTATTTTTCGTTAAAATCGACCTTCCTCCAAACTTAACCGAGGCGATCTTACAAAACTGATAAGGATAATCCCTGATACTGATAACGACCTTCCTTCCAAGACAAGTAAAATCATAAGCAAGTATCACAGCAAAGAACTCATCATAAGGCATATCAAATTCATCAATTTCCTCTAAAGCAGTCCTCAACTTTTCCATGTTATCCAATTCAAAGTTGTTCAACTTGACAAATGCAGACTTGCAAGTTAAAGTAAGCAAACTGTTAACAAGTCTTAAAGCTTTCAACTGTAAAACAACGTCTTGATCAGGGTCCACGTTTCGCTTCTTCAGCTGGAGATGGTCTATAGGGTCATCTTCAGCAAGAAACTTAAAATCTTTGAATTTCAGTTCAAGTTTCGCCTTTTCCGCGATGTAGGTCTGGGACCTGTGAGTTTGGTTAAATGAAAACTTGCACCATTTAAAGATCTTGTGAGAACCTCGAAGAAACTTCAGAACTGCCCTGGCAAGATAATATTTTCTAGGCAAGTTTATCACGATTTCTTCTCCGAAGACGTGAATGTTCGCAGTGCCTTCGTTGTAGTCTTTGTCTACTTTGCATATTGTTGTGGAAACGATGTGATGTTTACTTGTTTCTAAGTCGAATATGTTGGAGTTCAGGAAAAAAAGACTGAAGGACTTTGGGTTGATAGTTGCTGAAAACTTGTCAACTGTTATTAATATTTTAAAGTCGTCGATGTAGTGGCCGTAGACAGAAATATGCTCAAATGAAAGGTTTACTGTTTTTTTTTCTTTTGGAGATTTAGAAGCTGTTAATAATGTCTCTCTGTAAAAACAAGCTATAGTCCCCACAAACTCTTTTATGATATCTTCATTCAGTTTAGCGTCAATTTCACTGATAGAGACTTCTAGGACTTTTTGGTCTTTAAGTCGAAAATCATGGACTTTCAGAACTTGCGGAACTTCTGCTAACCGCACCTGAAAGTCTATTTCAGAGTCAACCAAAAGACGGACCTCGTTCAGTTCAATCACTGAACCTTGACTACCTGGAAGTTTCGCTTCAAGTCTTCCCAGGTTCAAAGCAACAGGTTTTTTCATTTTCGAAGATAAACCCCCTGTCTGATAATCAAGACTTGCTGAAATCGTTTCATTTTCATTAAATTTCTCAGGTTTTATAGAAGAATTCATTACTTTCGATGATATCAAAATGACTTCTTCTATCGAGACACCCACGTAACTTGAGTCTATCACAACCACTCCTGAGTCTTCCTTAATTGAAAGGCCAGGAATGTGAATAGCTGGCATTTCTGAACTTCCTGAAATAAGCCCAACGTTTAAATTCAGAGGATCTGCTGAAAAAACAAGCCCGAAGACTGAAACCAGGACCGAAAAAAGGTCTAAGTTCAGTTCATGGACTTTTAATGAAATTTGACTTGGAGGCTTCACGGATGACTTGGAACTTGTCGGAATTGGCGGCAGTGAAACGAGTTTTAAAGAAATCGACCCGATCGTGATCCTGGTTCTGCTTGACTCGAAAGAAGATTTGAATGAAATTAACCCAGGAAGACAGAAATCAATGGCAAGGGCTGAAAGGTTTGATGATAAGAAAGAGGAAGTCATTGAAAATTCTGAGATTAGGATTGAAAAGTTTAAGTCTCCTGAAGATTCTTCGAGTGATGGAAGGATTTGAAGGTTTTTTACTTTTATGTTGGATTCGGAGATAGTTATTGATGTTTCGTCGAGTTTTATTATGAAATACTTGCTCAAAAGAGTTAAAAGTAACCGGAAGAATAAGGATTTCAAAGCTGAGATCGAGTTTGATGAATTTTCATCTAATTTTTCTGCTCGGACTAAATTTGCACTTGCTCCTCGAATGTAGATCAGGAATTTTGAATTGGTCAATAGAAATGATAAGGAATTTATTGAGAGAGAAGAAGTGCCTAATTTTATATGGATTTTGTTGAATGTGTAGTAGTTTTGCACTGATATGGATTTCACGAATTTCCTGAAGAAAATTCGGAGAATCAGAACAATTATATAGGGGTAGATAAGAAAAAGGACTACGGTAGTGATAAGCAATGTTGATAATACCATTTATGTCTTTATGTTTTATGATAGGATAAAATATTTGAATACTTTATGATCTTTGTCTCTTTCTTAAGTATCAGAAAAGAATTATGGGTTAGTTGAAAGTAATGAAATCTAATCTATAGTCCTAATGTTTTTCATTCTATCCTAAATCTATTTAAACCCACTTGTTTTAATTTGCTCTTAAGATGAGCTCATTTTCCAACTTGCTCTCTTTTCTCTTCTGAAAAACATCTTTCATGAGCTTTGCCACTTCTAACATCACACATGCGATCACTAGTAGTCCAAAGCATATCAAATATGAAATGATACTTTGAAAATCAATACCTTGGTAAAGAGGACGTACATATAGTGAGTAAGGCAATAGTAGAAGAAATAGATAGGCCAGAAGCGAAGCCAAAGGAATGAAAAAGTCAGTTCTTTTTATTGTAAAATGATAACAAAAGAACTCAACAAGGGTTAAGATGATCGGATAAGAATGAAGTATTGAAGACCTAATCATCGTCTTAGTCCCTGCTACTGGAAACAAGTAACCCCAATAAGCCAGTGTAATTCCCCAGTTAAATACCCAGATAATCAAGTAAAACGTAACTTGAAGTCTTGAAACGTTTACCTTGTATGATAAAAGTGAAATGAAAAAGTAAACTATCGAGAGCAGAAGGCCTGTATTTGTGAAATAAAAGAAGTACTTCAGATTCGCATCGTAAACTCCGAAAAAAATATAGAGAAAAGCTAGAGACTCGAAAGAAAATATCCTGAAGGCAAGATGAAGATCTTCTTTTCTATTCCTGGAATTCAACATTTATAAACCATTTAGAAATTTAATGGAATTTTAATTAGTAAAATTAAGGGATTTATCGGATTGGTGAGAAATCAAGTCGGAAATTTTAGAAGTTTTTATTATAAGAGATTAGAGTCATTGGTGAAATATTTTTAGGCTAATTTAAAGAGTTATTTGGGCTAATTTTCAGTTTCAACTCAAAATCAAAAAAAAATATAATAAAAAACTTAACGAATTCAAATTAGCCTTTTCCGATGTAATTATTGTAAGAGATTCTATAAAGTTACTTTTATTAATTCAATGAAATACTGAATTCTTTGTTCTTTTACAACATAGCTCTATTAAAGTATACTGTTCAGTTAACTTTAATAGAAAAAGTACTTACCATTTGATATAAACCTATAAAATACTTCTTCAAGTAGAGAGATAACTTCCTTTCATTATTCCCTTAAAATCAAGAAACTCTAGTAAAAGTATAAATATTTCTTTATGGTTCATAATGTATATAAAAATACTCCTTGAAATTATGCTCGTACTAGATCATTTATGAGACAATCATTATAGTTCAAATAACCAAGTTTAATCAGTTAGTATTTGATTAAAGCAAGGAAATATTATTAACATCAGCTTTAGAGTCTATTATTCTTTCGAGAAACGGTATAGAAGACACAATAAATTTCAATTCTACAATAATACTATGACTATAAATAATATTTTCAAATGAAACTAAACAATTGTGAAGTTTCAATTATTCAAATAATAAAAATCCTCGAATTAGATCTCAAGAATCTATCCTTTAAATGCAATACAAATCAAGTAATTTAACTTAAAAGCTATATCTAAACAAATTCCATGAACAAAGAATTCCATAATTCTTACAATCATCATTACCCTAACTATTTCTACTCAATCCTCATTCCAATAAACCTTATCTACCTATCCTAAATTAATGCTTGTTCAACATCATTTTCACTGCAGCTTCTAACTTTAATCAATCTCGAAATTTCAAGCACAACAATACCAGCAACCACTAAAGCGATTTGAAGTAGACGATAGCCGGTAGTACCAAATAAAAAAGCTAGCGTACCAAAATCTTCAAGCCAGAAGAAAAATAAGAAACATGAAACAGCCAAAGGAAAGATGTACTGAAATCTGATATAACTGATCTTATTCAGCAAAAAGTCAACAAAGAGGACAAACCAAGGACTGAAGAATATAAGGGATTGCCAAGTGAAAAGAGGTATTCCCAAGAACGAGATCAGATAAATAGCCGAAGCAAAAACCACAGTATTGTAAGACCAGCTAATCAAAAATAAGACACTCGCTGCTCTGTCAAGTTCAGTGTTATGGGCAAATTCTAAGATGACTGCTAGTAACTCGAAGAGGAAGGAAAATATTATTGACCATAAGACCATTGATCTTATGCCCAAGTCGATTGAAACGAAGTTGAACACTATTAATGCTGTAAGGACTACCAAGAATGTGATTCTTAGGTACTTCAGTAGATCTTGGTGATTAGATGCAGATGTTGAGTTCATCTTGTTGGGAAATAGCTCGAAGCCCATATTTATTGACTTTTAATTTAAGCCAGAGATATTAGCTAGTTAAAAAATTTGGGAGGAGTATTTAGAAGATTTATTCAGATAAATCTGGATCTTTTGATTTGAATAGGATAGTGTTTTACTCATGGAAATCCTATTGAATAATGATAAGAATAGGAACCTGGTTAATAAATATCAGAATTACAGTAATTTGTTCTATTGTGATTTCACTGTAAATAATTCACTCATAGGCAAATTCAAATCATAATTTTAAAACTTAGAATTTGCAATAAACCAATCAGAGAAATAAACTTAAATCATAAAATGATTTACATGTTTTTGAGTAATATTTTAAGTTTTCATTGTTAATATTCCATAGTTCAAACTTATTTCAATATATCATATTCAGTATCTAAAAAAAATACTAATAAAATTGATAAAGTAGTGCCAATTACCTATAATATCATATTTTAGAAACAATATTTTTCAATAAAAAATTTGCAAATGCCCAGGAAATTTGATCCCACTAACATTAATTATAGGCAAATGTATTGCATAAACTGAGATATAAATAAAACCGAGATATTAAACTAAACTTAAAATAAAACCACAAAATTTTTCTAATAAATTAGGAAAATATCACTAACAATTACTTCGTTTATACCTTGCTTAAAATAGATAACTTACTAATCCTGAATCTAACTAATCTAAATTAAGGCCTGCTCAACATCGCTCTCTTTGCAACTTCTTACTTTGATCAATCTCGAAAGTTCCAGAACGACAAGCACTCCAATAATCGCAACTGATTTGATAATAATAACAGCTGTACTCGATAAAATGAAGACAAGTAAATCAAAGTCAGTGATCCAAACGAACATGAAGAAGATTGTAGCAACCAAAGGAAAGACATACTGAACTCTAATAAAGCTGATCTGGTTCAATAAAAAGTCGACAAAGAGAACCAGCCAAGGGGCGAACATGATAAGAACTCCAGGATTAAAAATAGGTAATCCCAAGCTGATTAGAATTTCGAGGATCAAAGCTGACATCACCGTGTTTAGAGGCCAAGCAATCAAGAACACAACACTGGCTGCCCTGTCAAGGTGCTTGTTATGCACGAATTCTACGATGACTGCTAATAGTTCAAAGATCAACGGCAAAAGAACTGCCCAGAAAGGCAATGATCGAAATCCAAATTTTAAATAAACAATGCCAACTATGAATATCGCTGCCAGGATAGCAAGAAAAGCAATTCTTAGATACTTGAGAACATCGCCATGCTTGCTTGCTCTGGTTGAGTTCATCTTGTGAGGAAATAGTTCAAAGCCCATTATTATTACAGCCATTCATTTGGGAAGACCATTCGAGTAGGAAAATATTTTACTTGAAAAATTTTTTACAAGTTATAAAAGATTTAAGTGGATTAAACAAATTGAAAGTCTTAAATGAATATTTAACAAGAACTCTTTTTCTTCATCAATTTTGGTTTTTTATTAACTTTCAGGCAAATAGGATTTCTTCCAATCACGAAATCATTCAACTTCCAATATCTTAACCTTTATTTCCCTGTAATCCCACATTCCAGGGTCTATAAAATACTAAAAATGAAGCCATTAAATTCACAGTAATACCATTCTCCCTAATCCTCAGTCTAAATATCTTCACTCTTCAATCCAACATCAAAATAATCTAACATTCCTCAATCCAAATCCCAGTTTTCAATTCCCCAAAACCAATCCACTCAAATCGCGAATCTTTCATTTTCATCCAATTCAAACAAATCTTCTCCTGTATAAATGTCTTTAAGAAGATCTTTCACTTGCAAGCCAGTGTCGATCCCAGAGCCAGTCAAAGACATTTCTTCAGATCTTGCAACAAAGATCATCGAAAAAGAAAACCAAGTCTTAAAGTCAGCAACTCCTGAACTAATCCAAGATTTAATCAACTGCTACTCAGAAGCCATCGAGTTTTACTCGTCGAAAAACGATTCAAAGTACCAAGACTTCCAAAGAAGGATGCACTCGCTTCTTTCAAGTCCGCAAGTCTTGAAAGCTTTGACCGGGAAGTCCTCAACTCCATCAAAAAACACAAAAACACAGTTTTCAAAGTCACAGGAGAAAAATATCAAAACTGAGGAGAAGACCCAAGAAAGTGAAAAAATGGGGAATAAAACTCCTGAAAACAAGGTGAAAATTATTGAAAACGTTAAAAACTCGTCTTTTCCAGTTGAAACATCGAAAAATTACATCCACGAATCGACTACTTTTCTAGAAAATCCGGGATCGGGAGATGTTTCACCTGTTTCGACGTGTCCGTCCCTGCCTTCACCTAATCATGTGGGTGGAGGTCCGTTTAGATCTGGGAAATCTGAGCATCCTTTTAATTTTCCTTCGAGGTCAGGAAAGAATATTCGAATTATCATGGATCGCCAGGCGTCCAACACGAAAGAAACCACATCAAGGGCAATAAACGACTTCAAATCACAAGACCTAGCATTAAACCACCGACTAGCTTCAAGGAAAAAACTGATGCTAACTCGGAGCATGTCAAATTCATCATTTTCAAGAATGGACTTAAGTGACATTATCGAAAGTCCAACTCAAGAAAACAATGAAAAAGGATGTTTTGTGATTCAAGAGCATCCTATAGAAATGGACAAGTTCGAACTCATGTTAGAAGAAATCATGGAAAAGAACTTTGCCCAACGAGCTGTAAAAATCGCTGAGATCAAAGTCAAGTATGAATCTCAGATCAACGAAATGATTGGAATGGGCGATTTGATGCAAATGGTCGTTGTGCAAATGAAGGAAAATATGAAGAAAGAGATCGATGCCGTGGTTGAGGACTTTGATCGCAAGAGACGCGAGGAGATTAAAATTTTGAAGGAAAGTAGGGGTATGTAAAGTTATTAGATAGTGAATCAGTAAGTTTCTTTTAATGAAGATACTTTTTTTTGGTTTACTGGGATTTTGATGGGTTTTGATTTGGGATGTGAATTTTGATGGAAGTATTTAGAAATAATATATTGTGCAGATGTATCCGAGGTAGTATAGTGGTGAGTATTCCTGCCTGTCACGCAGGAGACCCGGGTTCAATTCCCGGCCTCGGAGGTTTTTTTAGATATTGTTTAGATAAGAGCAAATTATCTGTAAAAAATGTAATGTTTTTTAGATAGACAAATTAGATTATATTGAGTAATTAAAAGATTTCTTAATGATTTACTTAATGATCTAGGTTATTTTTTGTTTTTTTGAATCAACTCATCTTCATTTAAGAATTGGTTAAAATCCATTTTTACATCTAAGGTAGTATAGATGGTAGTATTCTCGGCTTTCCCCCGAGGGACCCAGGTTCAAATCCTGGCCTTAGACTCCTTTTTAATAATTAACTAAAAAGTTAGACATTTAGATGTATTTATTTCTTTCGATAAGCAAAGCATTTCACAAAGAGTCTCTTTTTTGGAATTTTCAATTTCTATATCCTTACAAGAATTAATCTTGATAATATCAATATTAACATCAGATTCATAAGCAGTTTCAACATCATTTTTCTTAACCATTAGAAGTTCAGTTGAATTATCTCTAATATTTTCACCATCATCCTTAAAATTTTCAT
Organism: Stentor roeselii; assembly: GCA_006503475.1. Classification (NCBI taxonomy): domain Eukaryota; phylum Ciliophora; class Heterotrichea; order Heterotrichida; family Stentoridae; genus Stentor; species Stentor roeselii. The sequence goes on from RSEH01000028.1 coordinate 141,737, forward strand.
CCAAAAACTTTTCTCTTTCTCTTTTCTCTTTTTTTCTTCTTTTCCTTCTAATCTTTTTCTCAATCCTTTTTCTTTCTTTACTTTCTTCATCCTCATCATTCACCGAACCTTCACTTCCATTAAATTTTTCACGAATTTCCAATCTTTTATCAAATTCAAGTTCTTGATTTAACTCAAATTTTTCATCACAAGATTCAAGCTGAATTTTTTTTTCACCAAACTTTTTCTCTTCTTTTTTCCTTTTCTTTTTTTTACAAGTCAAGTCTTTTTGGGTGTGTTCATCGAATTGATTGATTTGAAAGTCTTCCTGATTATTTCCTTTTTCCTCTTCCATGTTGCCTTCAAAAGATTTTTCTTTAGAAATTTCTCCGTTTAAGTCATACGGAGCTCTGGGCATGAAGGGTGGCCAGAACTTTTCAACATTTTTAGCTTTTCCTCCGTATTTTTCCTCGACTTGGTATTTATTGCAGTGTAAAAAGATTTCATCAGGAGTAGCCTTGTTTAAAATTTTTACTTTTTCAATGACGATATCATCAAGAAAGGGTCGTAAACAGGTCCAAAGGTAATAAACAGTCTTAGAAGGGTTTACCACGTAATTGCACCCGAGTCTGCATCGGTAGTAGTCAGTCAAAACCCCCATGACCTGCTTAACAGACCCGAATCCCAAGTCACTCAGACCGCTTTTCTCGAAGTCAGTGATCACCACCCAGTTTTCTACCTTTCCGGGAAGCATCATATTTTCTATTATGTAATCCAGGAAAAATGCGATAAGGTTGATGTACTCTTGAATTGGAACCTTTTTAATAAATACGGTTTTGAAATTGAATCTGTTGAAGTTAATCACTATTATTGGACGGTAGAATATGTCGCGTCCGTGCACATATAAACAACCACTTTCCTGTTTTTATCTTACAAACAAATGGTGAACCCTTGGATATAACGACATATACCCACTCGGCATGATATCTCGATGCCATTTCAAGTACTTACACAAGACATCCCTTGCAACTCGAGTTTTCCATCCAGTCCCATAACAAAACCTCAGCAAGTCATTCCTAGTCCACTTGGGGTGGTATTCAAAAGGATTAATTTGAAGTAACTGTATTTCTTTCTCAAGTCTTCTAAGTTTTTCATTTTCAAACTCAGTTAAACACTGCTGACTGAAGATAAACCTTTGTCTTGCTTTGCCAGTTCCAAAAAAGATAATTTTTTCATTGGGGACAAACCCAAAGGCCTCTTTAGGTGGACTAACAAAATGATTCTGAAGCGAAGCTTCCATTATTACCATCCATATATAAATATTTACTATACTATTCTTTGAAGGGGTTCCTTGCAAGTTTTTTCACTTTTTGATAAGCAGAGGTCCTCCAACAAATGACTTCCTCGACTTCTGCTCGTCTCCAAAGGATTCGCGCGTGTCTCCACCTCAAACATCTTCCGAGGCCCAGGGGAAAGGGAGGACGGATCAACTTGCTTTTATCAAGCTTTTTTTCAAAGATATTCGAACATTGAACTGCGAGTTTATGAATTTGGTGAAAAGGATCATTATAAATCGCAGCGTTCATGAAAACTCTTCGGATGTCTTGCACGAAGTCTTCTACGTTTGAGTTGTAAAAACCTTCGTGTAGTCTTTTTCGCGCTGTTCCGATGTCCATTGGGTTTTTTACTATTTGTGGGTAGTCAGGGATGTTTAGGGTAACTGGGTCCACAGGTTCTTCAAATGGCCAAATAAGTCTAGGGTTCTTAAACAAAACATGCAGAAGCCTCTTAGCATCTTCAATTTCAGGCACTAAAGGAGGTGGTTCAGGACGTTTCTTCTTAACAATAACCTGCGAATAATCTTCAAATTCCGACTCCTCATCAACTTTCACCTTTTCACTAACTTTAGAAGGTGACTCTTGTTTAGGCAGTTCAGGTTCTTCAGGTACTTTAAAATAAGTCCATCCTTTTTCCAGTTCTTTTTCATAATCATTCATAATCCATCCTCGAGCTTCATAGTTCGATTCTTTACAAATTCTCTTTAAAAGAATTTGCTGAATTTTAACCTGTGTTTCAAGTGATGACTGATGAGCCATGGCTTTTGTGAGTTGATTTTTAAGTTGATGGGTTTTTGACTGAAGTGAGTCAAACTTTTCCTTGAGTTGACTGTAGAGGTCTTTGTACATTATTAGATTTGATGGGTTCAATGGCTTAAGAATGGAGTTGATTAGGGATAAAGTCCTGGTTCTTTGACTTCTGGATTAATTTTGAAAGATCTGAAAGATCTGACTGAATTTTTGAGATTGTTAAAGAAATCTCTTTGTCGTTTATTTCGTCTTCTTCGACTTTTTTCGAGTTTTTTTTCTTCCTGCTTTGTTTTAAGATGGGTCGAGGGGAATGGGTTTTTAGGCTTTTTGTTGAGAAAGCGGAAGGATTTGATATCAGGTTTGAAGAATTTCTGGATTTTGAGGATTTACGAGATTTTGAAGGAGTTTTTGAGGATTGAAGAGAAGAAGAAGAGAGGTTGGAGTATTTTGACTGGAGTTCTTGAAGTTTTAACTCAGTTCCTCGAATATGGCTCTTGATGCTTTGGTTTTCTTCTCTGATGTCTTGAGTGGATTGGCAGATCTCAGCAGTCTTCAGTTCTTGACTAAGTTGAAACGATTTTTTTCTTTCAGACTCGAGTTCTTCCTGAAGAAAACTCTTCTGTTCTAACAGTTTATCTTTTTCCAGCTTTTTTGCTACTTCAACAAGTCTTTGATCTGATGCTTCTCGTCGTAAATCGTTTAGTTTTTTTCTCAGTCCGATGTTTTCTGCGGAAAGAAAAGCGAAGTCTTGGTTTTGCTTGGATTTCAACTCGTTTTTTAAAGATTTTACTTGATTTTCGGCTGATTTTAAGGATAAAGAAACCTCGTTTATTTCTTCTGATGTGTTTCTTTCGAGACGGATTAGATTTGTCAACTTTTCAGTGAAGATTTGGTTTTTGTATTGATATTCGTCTAAAGCTTTTTGAGTATTTTGGAGGAGGGTGTAAAGTTCTTCGTTTTCATGCTCTAGGTGGATTAGGTTTGAGTCGAGGATTCGTAGTTCTTCGTAACGGCTTCTTTCTAGCTTTAGGTCTGAGGTGATTGAATCTGGAAGGATGCTGTATTGCTTGTACTGACTTGCTGAATTACTTGACTTTAGTTGGGAGTGTGAAGGGTACATTTAAGTTATGATTAATTAATGCTTTCAAGCTCAAAAAAGATAAATAAACCTTCTTCAAATTTGAGAGTTGATAAGATGCCTGATTTTTTATTAGCCTCGTTTATTATTGAACAAAATTATGATCTAATGTTTAATAAATCATTTTCTCATATTAATAAAAATTTGACATAAAATACTCCACAAGTTAAATATTCACTAATCGATAAATCTCCTCATTTTTATCCAAAACTATAAATTTAATAAAAAAATCAACGATTTCTAGTGTATAATCGATAATAAGGTCCTTATTATTTATAGTTAAAATGTTTCGAAAGATAAAAAATCTTCTAACATTCTCAAATATTTATGATAAAAGATCTATGATCTATGAATATCAACATCTATTAATAAAACTACCGAAAACTCAATTAGTCCAAGTCATTCTTTTCTTAACACTCGATCCTCTGCGAGGTAAATAAATGACATCAAAATCCTTCGCCATATGGTTAACATCATCAATATACTCATGAATATTACAAGGTGTAGGCAAGACCCTCAAACCTGATTGTCTTCGACTTTCCATTCCTGTAACCTGAAAATTATTAAAACCTGAAGTTTTCCAAAATTCTCTCTTCACAGAAACAGTTCTTTTTCCCTTTCTCTTCGAATTTTTAACAAAACTTTCCCATTTTCTGCTTAAAACTTACATAAAACCTGAAGCTATTTTCCTTAATCTTTTTTTACTCAAAACATTTTCCATTTTGATTTTCCTCAAATTTTCTTTGTATTCATTTTGCTTTGCATACGAAATAACCGAAAACCAAACAATCGGTTTTACTATCATTTTCCCTCGTTTTTCAATTTTTTCTAAAGTTTTTTTCAAGGTTTCTGAAGATTTTTTCAATTGAAAAAATTTGAAAATTTTAGAAAATGAGTAGTTTTTTAATGGGTTTAAATTTTTTTGAAGGGTTTTTAAGATTTTTTGAGATAATCTTCGATACTTGAGTTGCTTTAGTTTCTGTATTTGGATTAAACTTGACTTGATACTTGTGAAGGTCTTGCAAAGCACTAAAAATCGCTTTGTTTCTAACACCCTGAAAATAGACCTTAGACCTTTTTTGTATTGAATACTTGAAGGATGGAGATCTTTTGACTCAATTATTGACAAAAATCCAAAAAGCTTCAGTTTTAAGCAAATTGTTCGGAGAATGTCTAAACTTTGAAGAAGTTTTTCAGGTCTTTCCGGGTCTATTTTTTTTGCTTCAGGTTTTTGTGCCCTAAGTACAGGTTTTTTGTTAGTTTTTATGATTTTCGTAATTTTTGGACGTTGCTGAGCAGTTTGAATGATTTTTTCAAAGGCGTGTTTTTGATTAAGGTTCGATTTTTTAAAAAACTGAAAATCTAAAAATTCAAAAACAGATTTACTTGCTTTTACCTTTACTCTTTTTTTCACTTCCTCAACATTTTCTCTCAACCTTCGAAAGACGATATCTTTCACCGTACCCAAATTTTTAATTAAAAATTTTGCAAGGTTTTCAATTTTTTTCTTTTTAAAAACAGGTCTCATAGCCCAAAAGTCTTCTTTTTTCTGAACTTTTTGACTTTCCTCATCAAATCCTTCGAATTTTCCTGTTTTATCATCGAAACCTTCAACTTCAGTTTTAAAATTCTCTTGAATTTCAATAACATCAGAACTTTCACTACCTTCTTCACTTTCAGTGCTTTTCAAAATTCGAAAAACCGAAGGTTTTTTAACATCACCTAAAGTTTTTCTTCGTATTTCAGATATTTTCGCCAATACGAAAGGATTTTCGTATTCAGGAGAAATCTTTAAAGACCTTCGAGGTAAGTCTGGACTTAAAAAGCGACTCGGGTGCCTCTTTCGCCAAAGCTCCTGGTCTTTCAGGTCGAAACTTTTCCTTCTTATGAAAAGATCGCGACTTGAAGGAAGATTATTCGAGTTTTTCAGGCCATTTGAAGAGAAAAACGATGATTTCATCTTTTTGGAATAATTTAATATTAGGTCAAAAGAAATCTTGTAAAATTTTGAAATGATTTTTGAAAAAAGTACTTTGAGAAGTAAAAAACTCTCAAAAAATCGAAGATTTTTTGATTTCAAAGACCTGAAATAGCTGTGAATCTTCTGAAGAATTATTGAGACTACCTTTTGAATCGATTTTTTTCGATATGAGATGATTTTCGGGTCTTGAACTTCACCGAATAGAAAATCTGAGAAAGAAGGACTTTCAAGTTCAGCTCCTTTATTTCTCAAAATTTCTGAAGTCTTTAAAGAAAGTTTGACTTTTCTTTCATTCTTTTCATATTTTTTATCTAGTTTTTCCAACGATTTTCTGCAACTTAAAGCTCTTTTTTTACGAGAAGGTGATAAACTTCGCATAAATTCCTTGAAAACTCCTCGAATCATGTGAAAAGAATATTTCATCAAATGTGCAAATCGACGATCGAAGACAAGTTTAAGAGTCAAGAACATCCTCAAAGGCCTAGGCTTAAAAGAGCTTCTTCTTGAACCTTTTTGAACATTTTTTCTAATTCTTTCGTTCTGAAGAGATTCAGGCCATTTAGTGACTATTTCTTCAGGATTTCTCAAATCATTTTCAGTTTCTTGCGTTTCAGCACTGGAACTGGCTCTTGCCATAGTATTTATTATAAATCGTTGACTCAAAACTATTTTAATTACCAAAACATCTAAAACGATGAAAAATTTTCTCAGAAGTCCAAAATCAAAAAATCTAAAAACCTCGAAAAAACCGAAAAAACATCGAAAACCGAAAAAACTATGAAAATGACGAAAAAACATCTAAAACTTATAAGTGAGTTAATCGAATTCTCTAAATTAACTACTCAGAGCCTCCCAAAGGTTGATTTTCTCCAAATATTACATTGTAAGCTGACGGTGAGCGATAGCTGAGCTTTCCAGCTGCTGGGATTCTCTGCGTCCATTGAGGTGGTAAAGTTTTATAATTCTTGGGGTTGAGTTCTTGAGGCGGGATTTCTCCTAAAGAGTAAGGAGGCTTCAACACATCCTCATTATAAAGACAGTCCCTGCACCTGACACAGTACTTATAAGGCTCAACGATTTGATTTTTCTTGTCAACTGTGACTTTACCTGTCATGTCTTGATATGAGGTCCTTACTAATTTTCCGAAGTTTTGCTGATTGCATTCGAAGCAGTCTTCAGCTTGGACACTAGCGTCTTGTGACTTGTCTTCATATCTATCCTCATGTCTTTGCCCTTCAAAATGATTTTCATCTTCAGTTTTATCCGTAACTTGTTTTTCATCTTCATTTAACCCTTTTCCAAGTGACTGCTTCGGCAGGCTTATTCTCGAATTTCTTTCTTTTTGACCCATATCTTTATTATCAGATAATATTTTTAAGTCCTTTGCAGATTTTCCATCATTTTGATCAAGATCCTGACTTTTAACATTTTTATTTTTTCCATTAGCCTCCGAGTTTCCATTATTCACAATTTTTTTCCCTGTGATCTGAGAAGGTTTTGATTTTTCATTAACCTGCTCATCATCAGAGCCTTTAGGAGTGTTATGTTCAGACTTAAAAAGTTTTTCTTCTAAAAGGTTAGGCTTAATGATTTCTTTGCTAACTTTCGATTTGTTCTTAGGCAGAATGAGTGACCTTTGTTTAAGTTTTTCAACTTCTTCAGGAGGAAGCCGGTCCTCATCTCTGCATTTTCTTGGAACGACCTGAGGTTTAGATGATTTTTGAAGAGCTTTAGTCTCAGCGATTTCGTAAACTTGTTGAGTCTCAGGATTATTCGCACCTTCATGAGGTGCAATGTTGTGAGTTTTCATGTAATCTCCGTACATGAGTCCTCCATATGTTGGGTTAACGTTTCCCATTCCGTAATTTCCGAAGATTGGCTTACCGAAGTAAGTCTTGAAAGCTGAATTCGGAAGCCAACGAGTTGTTTGATTCAGTTTTTTTAGTCTTTCAGCTTGTCTTTGACTTGCTTTTTTCTCGGAATTTTCGCCTTTTGGAGTTTTTGACTGGATTTCTCCTTGATTTGACTTTTTGTTGAATTTTGGACTTGAACTGTGATCTCCGGGTTTTGGCTTTCCTGTGATTTTTACCCCCTTGGCACTGTTTTGAAGTTTTCCGGTCTTTGGACTGAGAGACTTTGGCGGCCTTTCATCTTCGGCGTCGATTGGCTTTGGTTGAAAAGATGAAAGTGGACGAGGATTGGTTAGAGAGGCTTGCATATAAGATTTAAAAGCATCACGAGCTTCACTAACCCATTCAGAGTTTCTATTCGCAGCTCGTGGAGGACGTGGGATGTTCTCAGGTTCATTCCAAGCAAGTAGCTCCTTGACAGAAGGTTGATTTTCCCTCTTAATGATTCCAAAAACATCTTCACTTTGAGACCCGACTCCTCTGAAAGGGGCGACGTTGACATCAGAGTCAGCAGTTTTCATTTATTAATGAAAAATATTTGAAATCTAATAAGGCTTGTAAGTCTTTAAATAAGCGATTAAGTCGTCTCTTGTAGCTTCTCTGTGCAAGACCTGCCAATTCAAACAAGCCTGAATGTAATTCCCGACACTTTTTCCTTCAACGTTTAAAAGTTTCTTAATTTCATCTCCCTGAATATGACTTACATTAATCAGAGGTTTTTCCAGCCAAAGAGCTCCAAGTCTATGAAATTCAACAAAAGCTTCCAGTTCTTGAATACTGTTCAAAGGACTTTCAGAAGAAACATGCGCGGCGATGATTAGAGAAAGTCTCCAGTTTTCTTTTAGTTTACGAAGAAGCTCAGCTAAGAGAAGGATGTCGAAGTTTTGAAGGACTTGAATCATTTGTTTGCAGGTGGATACTATGTTTGAAATTGAAGCGATTTCTTGATTAGTCATCTTCAGTTCTTCGCAAACTAATTCTGAGACTTCTACGTCTCTTTTCTTACGTTTTACTTTAAAATCTCCGTCAAGAGAATAGAAAACTAGAAGAGCTGATGAGTAAAGAATCAGGTTTGAGTCACTTTTTGGACGAGAAATTTTGAACATTAATTCAGCTCCTTTTTCTAAAAGGTTCGGAAAGTCTTCTGGGACGTGGAAAACTATTTGAAGCAAGTTGAATTGGTGAAGGTATCGAAGACTTTGCATGTGGTTCACTCCTTTTATCATTAAGGAGAACTCTTTGTAAACTCTTTCTCGGCTGATCTTGTGTTTTAGCATTTGTTGCACTTGGTCGTTTGTTATTGCTGATGAGACTTCTTCTGTCATTGTTAGATTAAATCTTGAGGCGAAGCGAACTGTTCTTAGGACTCTTAGAGGGTCGTCTAAAAAGGTCGTCATTGGGTTGAGTGGGGTTCGAGCTATACGGTTTGTCAGATCTTGTCGGCCATGAGATGTTAGGTCTTCTATTTTACCTTCGTTTATGTTGAAGAACATGCTGTTTATTGTTAGGTCTCGTCTTAATGCGTCTTCTAGAGGGGTTCCTATTTTCTATATGGGGATTACTATTGATGGGATTCGAGAGTCTGCTGTATAGTCTTCAGCTCTCAAATTAACAAAATCAAGTTCAATTCCTTTAAACCTAACACAAGCAGTTTCCAGATGTTTGCTAGCATCCGGGTTAGCTTTAATCTTTCCAATAGAGCTCGCTCCAGCACTGGCACTAAACAAATTAGCAAAGCATTCCCCAGTCATATCATCCAAAGAAATATCAATATCATGACTTTCAAGTCCCAAAAGTTTATCCCTGACCCACCCTCCAGCAACTCTCAGAGTAGTCTTCAAAGAATGTTCATTTAAAGTTTTTTTCAATGTCTCAAAAAGTTCTATTTCCAACTCATTCAACTGAATTTCCTGCATTAATATAAATGTCCCAACCTGCACTTTTTATAGAAGAGTCAGCCCATGAAGCCCTCATGCAACTTTTAAGACTTTTATCAAGCAACCAAGATATCAGGTCATTGACAAGCAACCACCAGTTGATTAAATACAAAGAAGACCTGGCAGATCCTTTGGAGACTTGTTTCGGAACATCAAGTGAAATTTATGATAATTTTACTAAAGAAGTGACTTGTGAGTGTTGTAAAAAGTACATATGTGACTGGGAACTACCTTGCAATCATCATTTCTGCCTGGTATGCCTTAAAAAAGAGACAAAAATCCTAAAGGCTACAATCAGCGCGCTTTATGAAGACGCGCAATACTTTCCAAAGTGCCCGATATGCCAAAAGGTAATAACCCGTCAAGAATGTCAAAGAATATTCAAAGTTGCAAAGGAAAAAAGTCGATTAAAAGAAACAAATAATTTCAAACTTTGCCTTTTTTGCAAATTACGTCGTCCTCCTAATAAATTTTTCTACAGTTGTGATGAAATCTGTATATTTTGCGGTTTTCATTTAGTGAAGTTTAATGAAAGTTGTATTTTTTGTGGAGATAACAGTGTGAAAGAGACTTATGCGAATTATTCTCAGGGTGTTAAGTGCTCAGTTTGCAATCAACACAAGAATATCACGGAGGATCTTTGCACGGAGATCTGCAAACAAGAGGTTCATTGTTATGAATGCCTGAGACAGGCATGGTCAGAGGGAAAATGTTTAAAATGCGGATTGGACCTTGACCAGGCAACAATGAACTATCTTCAACAACTCATCTTCACTGAATGCAAAATTTGCCGAAATGCCAGTGAAAGAAATTTCATGATAAAAAAAAATTGTTGTCAAGAAAACGTTTGTATTTTCTGTCAAAAACAGGAAAATACCTGCTTATACTGCAAACAGAATATTAATAGGTCTGGAATTCGCATGCTGGATAAGGTTAGGGGTAGTTATAAATGATTTTTTTTTGCCAAATTGTCCTGGCTTTAAAGATTTTTCCGAAATCAGGACCTGAGACTGGCGGTACTCTTGTCACACTCAGTGACGCGATTTTTATTCCTGAAAATGGCCTCAGCTGTATTTTTGGACTGGTTTCAACTACAGTGGTCTTTCTGAATCAAAGTGAAATTCAATGTGAAGCTCCTCCTGGTACAGGGGAAACAAACTTAACAATTTCCGGTCTCTCTACAATTAAAGAAGACCTTTTTACTTACTACAAACCTTTAAAAATTCTTGAACTTTCTCCTCAGAACGGCTCAGACCTGACCTTCCACGAAATTTCAATAAAACCATCAGAAACTTTAGAAACCGACGACTGGTCATTGAAGATTTCTGACTACTCCACGAAATGTTCAGGCCTTTCCTGCCATATCCCACCTCTTCCTCTTCTAATAGAAATTTTCAACACATCTTCCAATATTTTTCCTATTTTTCTATCAAGAAACTCTCAAAACTTCGAAGATTCTGGTTTTTTCTTTGAATTTTTTCCTTCAAACCTTGATATTATCGGGTACTTCAAAGCGACTCCGACTCACGGGCCTTCTCGAGGCGGGTCTTTGGTTCACATTGTTTTCAATGAAAAGGCTGGGGTCTTGTTTCCGAAGTGCTTGTTCGGCAAGAAGGTCTCTGAAGGGTTTAATGCAAGTGACTCGGATTTTTGGTGTTATTCGCCTGAAGGTTTTGGAAAGGTTAACTTACGAGTTAGTGTGAATGGAGAAGATTTTTCACAGCAGGGAAGAGAATTCGTTTTTGATAATTTTACATTTTTTTCGTATTACCCTGATCAAGGCACTGTGAATGGACAGACTTCTGTCGTGATTAAAGGAGTCTTCACTCCTTATAATACTATTATTTGTCGCTTTGGAAATGTGAAGACTACTGGAAGTTTACTTTTAGGACAGTTTTTAACTTGTCCTAGTCCTTCGCAAAGTGCAGGGAAAGTGGAACTTTCAGTGAGTTACAACTCGCAGGACTTTTACGAGATTGGGGGGTATTTTTACAGGGCAAAAGAAGACATTTTAACTATTTCTCCTCCATCAGGGCCTAATAGTGGAGGGACTTTAGTGACTTTTACAATGTCTTTCATAAACAACACCCAAAACGCTTACTGTAGAGTTGGTCCTTCATTCAAAACAAAGCTTTTTGATAACTTGACATGCATGGTGCCTCCAATGTCATCAGTGGGATCACCAGTGAAAATTTGGGTATCAAGTAACGATGTGGACTACGAGTCTTCAATAACTTTTACTTACTACTCTCAACTTACTCTTGCTTCAGTCGTCCCTGCCTTCATTCCTGACACTTTAATGAGCAGGTCTTACAACTTAACAGGAACAAGTTTCTCCAACACAGGACTCATCCGAGTAAGTCTTCAAGGAATTCTTTACACAGGGAATTTCGTTTCAGCAACTTTGATTAACTTCACAGTTTCTGATCAACTCACCCCCGGTAGGTTGAATATTTCAGTTGCTTTAAACGGGCAGAATTTTTCTCCAAGTCAGGTTTTTTTAGAAGTTTTTAAAGAGCCGAGGCTTTGGAGTGTCAATCCAAACTTCGGGTTTTTGAAAGGAGGAGTAAAAGTTGCTTTAAGAGGAAGTGATTTTGTTTATTCGGAAACAGTTTTTTGTAGGTTTGATGCAAGTGATGTGCAGGGGACTTGGATTAATGAGACTGTTGTTTATTGTGTTAATCCTGCATCGACTGTTGTTAAGACTTCGAATGTTTCTGTGAGTTTTAATAACAGGATCAATTTTACGAATGCTGTTAGTTTTGATTATATTGGCACTCCTGTATTACCTGCATTGACTTTTTCGAGGTCTTTTAATCAGGAAAAAGTTATTCAGAATATCAAGTTTGTCACTGCTAAACCTCCTGTCATGGTTAAAGCTGGACAGGTATGGGTCAAAATTATTTCAATTGATGGAAATTTTCAGTTTGTTATGCCGCCCCACCCATCATCAACAATAACCCTAAACTTTACCTACAATTTCCTAGAATTCCAAACAGGTCCAACCTTTACCTACTCAAGCGAGTGTCTATCCGGTAAGTACTGTCCAATCCAAAGTTTCTACACCCAGCTGAACTGTCCCCCTGGTTACTCCTGCCAAGGAACTTCAACAAAATTTCCAGTTCCCTGCAGTCCAGGAACATTTTCTGCTGGAGGATCATCTTCATGCTCTCCATGCCCATTAAACTTCTACTGTCCATTAATCAGTCTCTCTTCGCCACTTCTCTGCCCAGCAGGTTACCTTTGCAATTCAACAGGCCAGAGTTACGAGGCAGTGATTTGCCCTTCAGGGTTTGCCTGCAGTTCAAGCACGCGTTCACAATGCCCTGTCAGTTTTTGGTGCGGTTTAAGAACAGTTTTCACGTCTCCAGTTCTGGTTGGTGACTTTCGGTTCCCTCAGCCATGCATGAACGGTTCTTATTGTGCCCTGCAATCAGTTAATTCATATGGTTCTGACTGTCCAGAAGGGTACTTTTGTGTCTTGGGATCGAGAAAAACTTGCATTGAGTCTCACTTTTGTAGAACTGGAAGCAAAGAACCTGTTCTTTGCTTGCCTGGGTTTTATAGTGACTCTAATGGGCTTTCTGAGTGTAAGGCTTGTGATGTCGGGTTCATGTGTCCTGGAGCTGGGAATCGGGATCCGACTGTTTGTCCGGCTGGGTATGTTTGCTCTATCAAGGCACGGCCTAGTCCTTTTGATGTCTGTCCTGGAGGAAGTTATTGTCTGGAAGGGGTCACTACTGATCAGGCTGGCACTGGACAGGGTGTTCCTGTTAAGTGTTCTTCTGGATCTTATTGCCTGATGGGGGTCGTTGCTGGAGACATCGTCGATGGCAACGTTAAATATGCTCAGACTTGCATTCAGGGAACTTATTGTGAAGAAGGTACTGACTCACCTGAAGCTACGCCTTGCACTGAAGGACATTTTTGCCCTCCTGGATCTGCTGAACCCAATCAAACAACTCCTGGGTTTTACTCTAAGGGTAAGGGAAATGCATTGCCACAGCCATGTCCTGCCGGTAATTATTCGAATACATTTCAAGCGACATTTTGCCTTCCATGTCCTGCAGGCTTTTACTGTCCTTTTGACCAGATGACAACTCCGATCATTTGCGAAGCGGGAAAGTACCGTGAGTTGATATCAGCGTCAATTTACTGTGAGCTCTGTCCTGAAGGTACCTATTCAGTCACCCCTGGCCTTACAAGTATCGATCAATGCATTCCTTGTGATGCTTCCATTATCTGTCTCAGCAGAGGCCTGAATAGTTTAAACAAAACTGCGATATGTCCTGAAGGCTACGTATGTGATGCAGGTACCACAAGTTCACTTCTCGAAAAATCTCCTTGTCCAGGTGGATTCTGGTGCCCAACAAAAACCAGTAAAATGGCAGATTACGGAATATGTGACCCTGGCTTCTACTGTCCAAAAGCAACAGGCATAAGTTCAAAGAACCAGTTCGTTTGCCTTGAAGGTTTTTACTGTCCTCCCGCGACATACGCTGAGTTAAACTCGAAAGGGCAATACGAGTTCATCAACTCTTCCAACTACAAAGTCGTTTTAAAAGCAAAGGAAGACTACAACAAAAACTGCTCAGGAAGCTGTGAACCGAAAGAAATCCCAGTTTTCGAAATGTGTGAAGAAGACAAAAGACTTTCAGATATCTTAAAAGACAACTACACAGTACTTCAATGTCCAAAAGGCACGAATAGTAAAAGTGGAGCAGTCTGTGTCGGGCAATGCATTCCTGATGGTCAACTGACAACTTTAATAAACCCTGAAAAAGGCTTCCGGGCACTTTCAGAGATAAACAATTCAATTTTACTTCCTCCTCTTTCGATGGCAATTCTAACATTTGACTTCACAGCAGTCGACGTGAACTTTTACTACAACATCGACTTTTCCCTACAGGTCTGGAGTCCAAACAATGAATCTTTACCCCTTCCTGATTATTTTTCATCAGATGGTTTTTTTCACTTAAAGTTCAACCTGACCCTAACCAACATCGGAAGCGAGGAATATCTAATAACTCCAACTATTTACCTTCACAACGACCTTTTCATTCCTTACATCTCTCAACTTGAATCAACATTAGAGACTTTTGTCTTAACTCCTTCAAGAGCAGTCTCAGAGAGTGAAGTCTTATTCGCAGCTTTCATCTGGGAAGGCAGCTTCGGCACTGTCGACATGCCTTTCAACATGATCGACTTGACGAAAAGTGACGGAAGCCCGATCGACCCGTGGCTTTTAGACACTGGAGTAAATGAAGAGTGGAACGGAACACAATACGACTCCCCGCCTTATGACAAGACCTTTTGGATAAACTTTGGAATAAGCAGCGTCGCTTTTCCATGGCTGCCGTTTTTTATGAATTGCGAGTACTTCGGTGACAGGATTTACATTCATCGGTTGACAGAAGCGATGGAAAATTGCACTTTTGTTGATGCGAACGGAGTTCGCATTGTACAGCCTCTGCCTGTGAGTGGAGTAAGTGCAGTCGCTGACTCTTGCAATATCGCGATTAAATGTTTTTATGCGGAAAGTGTCCAGGCCTCGACTAGCACCCGGTGGTTTGAGATTAACCAGGAAGAAGTTTTGTATTATATGTCGCGACATGCGATCAGTCCTTCTGACTTTGAAGCGACGATGAGTTCTCAGGATTCAGGATTCACTCAGCATATAAAAGACCAGGACGATTATGTTGTTCTCGTAAAGTTTGTACCTTCTGGAGGAGGGTCTGGGGTACCCTCAATTGTGACTTTTGACCTTTCTTATTATCAAAAAGATGAGAAGACTAAGTTGTTAGTTTCTGCTGATGTGACTTTGTCAGCGTATGACCCTGCTTTGCTTAATTCACCGAATCCTTCTTACACCCTGGTCATTAATTACTTCCCACTTGGTTGGTTTGAACTGTTGAATAAGTTTCAGTTTGAAATGGCGATTTTTTTTCTGTTGTTTATTTTTATTAGTATTATTTTGCTTGTTTTGGGATATGCGGTTTATAGAGTTCATCTCTGCTGTGTCAAGGATCCACCTGTTCTGCATTTTAGATTTTATCTTTGGGTGTCTTCTTTGCCACCGACTGTTGGAGTCATTTGTGCTTCACTTCCTGTTATTATTATTGCTTATTGTATGGAACCTCTTACTGCTGCTTTTAGTAGCATTTCTGGAGACTGGGCTGTTGAACCTCCTTTGGATCCGGATACTGTTACTTTGTTTATGAGGGGGAGGATTGGAATGAATATGGGATTTTGTGCTTTTTGTTTTTTTGTTTATGGATCTCGTTTGCTTATTCCGAAACCTGACCCTCCTGAAGAAGAGGAAGAGGGCGAAGGAGAAGAAGAAGAAGGAGAAGGAGACCCACCTGAAGAATCAGGGAAAATATTAAACTCCAGCAATCAAATGTCCAAACAAGAGCCTGAAGAAAAACCAGAGAACCAAGATGAAAATACAGATGCACGTTTTGAAGACTCTGAATCAAGTCAAAGAGAAAAAAAATCGAATGAGTCACTTTCAGCAAGTGAAGAAAGCCCAGCACCTGAAAGCGAACCAGAAGAAGAGCCTGAAGAACTTCCTCTTTGGGATGGCTTAAAAATGAAAAGAAGGTATTTTATGGTCGCGTGTCTGGCGATATCAGTGTTCGCTTCGATAAAATTGGAGATCTCTTATTCGAAAGTCTTCTCTGATAATATCTTTATGTTTCAGGTGGGCTTCTGCACGGTTGATATTTTCCTTTATCAGCTCTTCTCGAGGATTATTCTTGATGAAGCTTTGTTGATAGTCCCAATCTTGACAAGTTTATTCATAAATCGAGCGATTCTAATGTTAGCCTCTCCAAACTTCACAATTTTCATGGAATGTTACGTAGTAAACTTCGGGTTCATAATATTCGAACGTCTTTATTTAAACCCCTTCATCGAGGTAATCGAGCAAAAATTACAGCTTTACACCGCATTACTAGTAACACGTTTTCGACTCTTCAACTATTTTTTCGGTGAAAGTTTGAAGCAGCAGCTTCTCTTAGAAAAAAGCTTAATGAGTAGAAACGTGAAAGGAAAATTCGAAAGTGGAGAAACTCACAACCGAATGATGGGAACAATGGTTCAAATGTCAGCTCAGTCACAAGTGACTTTTATGTTGCCATTAGTTTACTTATTTATCAGTATTTTCGCAGAAGCGACACAGATCCCGAAGAACTACGGCATTCGAAAGACTGACGTGAATTACTACTTGCTTTTTACAATAACCATCATAATTCCACAGCTGATCATTGATGTTCTGATGCTTCATCTCATCGAATGTCTTTACGGTTACAAGCTTTTTGACTACTTGACTTATTGTTCTCATCGATTCAGCACTCGTGCGACTTGGTGGCGATATGTGCTAGGACTCAAGCTTGACAAGTCCCTGATGCCTGGTTGGAGGTCGATCGACAGCATGTGTTTTTCATCGCAGTTTTATTTTTCTGTTTCACTTGCAAGTTGGGGAGTCGTTTTGCTGACCCTGGGCTTTACAATCATGATCCGAAATGCTTTTAACCCTTGTGGAGACCCTTTGATTTTTGTTTATCTTTTCTTGACCCGTTATCTTAGTTTCTGCATTAAAAGGTTCTATCTGTTCATCCGACCTTATGTCAGACTCTGGGTGCCTAACTCACATCCGATATTTCAAGAAGAATTCCCGGAAAATGACTCAGATGACCAGATAGTTGACCTGGTTGAAGACTATGCAGAGGAAAATGAGTTAATTGAAAAGATGAAGTCTGACCTGTTCCGAGTGCACTTCACGAAACTGAATATTCCTTTTTTAGTTGAGAATTTGATAGATATCGTTGAAAGTAACCAGCAGTGTCATAACTATTTGAGAAATAAGTATAAACAGCTGTTTGAAAGACACCTGGTTGATGAAAAGGAAAGAAATTATATTGATCATCGACTTGGACTGCTGAAATTGCTTCCAAATCATAAGTTCGACCCTGAATTTGAAGTTAGTTTTGATAGAGACCTCCAAGTCGTGCCCAAATGTGAAAAAATCTCAGAGTCAAGCACGAAAATCATGAGAAAATGGCTCTCAACTGCCAAATTAAACATTGAATTAAAAAAAGCACTTGAAGATGAAAGGTTTCTTAAAGATTCCTGTGAAATCTGCCATGTAACCAGTCACTTAAAAATCATTCAAAAGCGCAGTTTTGATAGCATTCTTTTTGAATACCAGGAAAATTTCAAGGGGTACCCCTTGAAACTTAATCATTGGAAAACTTTTTATTTCAGGAACCAAGTCATTAAAACTGTTTGCATTGACTGTGCTTATTTAGAACAACTCAAAGAAAATGGAGACCCTAGAGCTTTTAGTGATCTTACGAAAATCGCGTATGAAGAGTTCAATCTTTTTAAGGAAATTAAGCCTAAAGTCTCTACAAGAACTGCGGATATTGCGAGACTTTGGCTTGAAAGGGCTAGGTCAGTGCTGGGGGATGTAGAAGAGAACAGTGGGCTTTTTACAATTCAAAGTGTGAGTGAGCAGGACTTATCAGCTGTCGTTAGTGAATTGCATGAACCTCATGATTCTTTTGAACAGTATTAATGAGTTTAATGTGGAATTATAAGAGATTAGGAATGATTGTTTCTTGAATCATGTTTTTATTGAAAATTATGAAGAATTTATAAAGTTTATTGAGATAGTCACTACTCAATTATCTAATCTATTCAATATCAACAAAGTTATTCGTAATCTTCGTCATTTGATGCTAAGATTATCCAGTCATATACATAATCGAGACGATGCTTATCAGCAGTCATTCTATCTTTAAATAATTTCTTGATGTAAGCATAATCCGGCCTTTCATCAAACCTAAGTGAACGGGCATAGTTTAGGAAAGTTGAGAATTCTACTGGAAGATTTACACAGAGTTGCTCAGGCTGGGCTGCGATTTTACATTCTTTGATCCTGTCGTATTTTTCTTTTTTGTTTTCTAAGGCGAAGCCCTGCCAAGGTAGACTTCCATTCAAAAAATAAAGCAAAACATAAGCAATCCCCTCCAAGTCATCCCTCCTACTCTGTTCAATTCCCATATGAGTATTAATAGAAGCATACCTAGCAGTTCCAGTTAAATTCTTCCCTTCAATATACGGAATATGCACATTACTTTTCGGATCCTTATACTTCTTAGCAAGTCCATAGTCAATAACATGCAAAATCGTATGTTTCCTTCCTAACCCCATCAAAAAGTTCTCAGGTTTCACATCTCGATGAATCAAATTCTTCGCATGAATATATTCAACCCTTCCAATCATCTGCTCCGCAATCATCAAAACAGTCTTAACTGAAAATTTCCGATCACAAAAGTTAAACAAGTCCTCTAAAGACGGACCCAGCAGCTCAGTGACTAAAACATTAAAATTTCCTTCAGTCCCAAACCAGAAAAACTCAGGAATTCCAGGCCCGCCTTGCAAAATCTGATAAATTCTTGACTCATGCAGTAGTTGTGCATGTTTCGTTGATAAATTTTCAAGTTTTATGCTGACTTCTAAATCATTTTGCAAGTCTTTTCCAAGGAAAATCTCTCCAAAAGACCCTGAACCTATTCTTCTTCCAAGAGAATATTTTCCTGAAATTCTGATTTCCATTAATAAAAACTACAAGAATTACTTACACTAAAGGACCTCGCCTCTGAGTTTTTTAAGGCAAAGTCGATCATAAATGACTGACAAATACGAGCTTTTATCAAGAACAGCTTCATCGATTCCTTTAGGATCGTGTCCGAGTTTCACCATATATCTGATCACGTTTCTATCAACAGTCTCTTCCACGAACCACTTATGAGAAAGGACTTCAGAACTAGAAGGTCTTGCTTCAACATTGACACAAAGCATGAAATTGATGATGTCCTTTGCATTATCACTTAAATGTGAAGGCCAGTCGAATTTTCCAGTTTTTATCGAAGCGTACAAAGAACTTTCTACCTTTTCTGCAAATGGAAACCTTCCACAGAGCATCGCGTAGAGCAGGACTCCTAATGCCCAGATATCAACAGCGAAAGGAGAATACTCTTCACGGTTGACAAGCTCTGGAGCCATGTAACTTGGAGTGCCACAGAAAGTCCTGCATTTTACTTGATTGACAGTCGCGAATCCGAAGTCAATTAATTTGATTTGATTATTATAAATGAGGATGTTTTCTAGTTTCACATCTCGATGAGCGATTTTTAAGTTATGACAATAGTCAACTGCTTGAAGAACTTGTTTGAAAAGTCCTTTGCAAATACTTTCAGAGATTTTCTTACCAGAGTGCTTTGTCAAGTACGTGAAAAGACTAGTGCCAGGTACGAATTCTGTGAAAAGATAAACATTTTCACTATTTTCAATCATTTTCCCGAAACTGATGATATTTGAATGACTTACTCTTTTCAAGATGCTTATTTCTCGGTTTACATTAGCACGCTTTGAAGGGTCGATAAGTCTTGACTTTTCGTAGATTTTCACTGCGAATTTTTCTCCTGTTCTTTTATAAGTCGCGAGTTTGACAAGTCCATAAGCGCCTTTTCCGAGAGTCTCAGTGATTTCATAATGACTCAGGTCGTCAGAGACCGGCGCTGGGGAAATCGACCTGCAATTCTCTCGAAGGCCTTTTTGGACGATTGACTTCGTCAAGTTGATACTTTTCACTATTCCCGAATTTTCGTTTCGAGTTGATATGGTCCTGTTGTTCGGAGTCTTGAAGCCGCTCGATGTGATGCCTAAACGATTCAAAGCTCTTGAAATCGGACTTTTACTCGCGATGTATTCTTTCGCTTTTAACGGTCGGTACATTTAATTTCTTACATTTTTATCGGTCAGGGACTTTAAGCAGTTAAAGATGAGGTCTGCAGAAGTTTTTAGAATTAAAAGATTCCTGTCACTTCATCGTTAAAGATTTTTGTAATTATGGATGATCTGCTTAAACTCAGTCAACTTTCTGTATTGTCTAATGTGATGAAAATCATTTCTGAACAATTTGGAATTTCAGATAAAGTTGTCTCTGAGTTCATTATTCACCTTGCAAGGGCTTCTGGAGATTTGGAAGAGTTTAGGAAAAAATTGAGGGAAGGTGAACTGGACTGTCCTGAAGTGACTGCTGAGAAGCTTTTTAGTTTGATATTGGGAGATAAACAGAGAAGTAGAAGTCGCTCTCTTCACAGGCTTCGGAAAAATGAGATAATTGAAGGGAAGGTCAAGTTGTCTACGCTTGACTCTTTGGTTGTCATACTTGATACTGGACATGAAGTTGAAGTTGAAGATGTTGATGAAGAGTACCAAAGGAATTCTAAGGTTAAACTCAGGGTGTTGAAGGAAGATCCTCTTAGATTGGAAGTTTTGAAAACTAAAATGAAAGCTTCGAATCCTTACTTTTCTGCACCGAAAACTTATGGAAAACTCACTGGGATTAAACTTGAGACTGAAACTTCTAAACCTAGGATTTCTTCACCTGAATTATGGGAAACTTCTAAACTTATACAGGCTAAGGTTTATAACCCGAAAGTGCATCCTGATATTAGTGCACTTTATGAAGAGGATTTGAATGATTTTGATGTGCAGTTGAATAATGAAGAGCCTGCTTTTCTTACCTGCAAAACAGACCCAGACGAAGAAAACATAAAAATAATGAGAAACCTAGACGGCAGTCTAGCCAAAAGCGCTTTACTCCAAGCCTCTCTATCAAAAGAGCGTCGAGAAACACGTGACTTCCTTCACAAGCAAATAACCCCAGCAGTTCCAAAAGACATAATAAACGCTTGGGAGGACCCAACAGCAGCTCCAGGTAGTCGAACCTTGATAAGTTCCTTAAAATCTTCAAGTTCTCAAGACACAAGTTCTCGCGGTAAGAAATTCATAAGTATTCCGAAGCCTTCAAGTCTTCAAGACCAGCGTAAAACTCTTCCAATATTTAAGCACAAAGAACAATTAATATCTCTGATAAAGCAATACAAAGCTCTGGTAGTTATCGGCGAGACAGGCTCAGGAAAAACTACTCAAATCACTCAATACTTAGTAGAAGCGGGCTTCGCCCG
The DNA here is from genome assembly GCA_006503475.1 of Stentor roeselii. Lineage (NCBI taxonomy): Eukaryota > Ciliophora > Heterotrichea > Heterotrichida > Stentoridae > Stentor > Stentor roeselii. Next base: position 162,813 of record RSEH01000028.1, read on the forward strand.
CTTGGGTCGAATTGCTTGCACCCAGCCTCGTCGAATGGCAGCTGTGAGTGTCTGTAAAAGAGTTTGTGAAGAATTCGGATGTCGACTTGGGAGTAAAGTCGGGTATTCAATTCGCTTTGAAGACAGAACTAGCGCAGAGACTATCATCAAGTACATGACTGATGGAATGTTGTTACGAGAAGCATTGCTTGACAGAGACTTAACTGCTTATTCAGTCATTATCCTTGATGAAGCTCATGAAAGAAACATTCACACTGATGTCCTTTTCGGTTTATTAAAAAAAACTTTAGAAGTTCGAAAAGATCTGCATTTAATCGTCACAAGTGCAACTTTAGAATCAGAAAAATTCAGTGCTTATTTCAATGACTGTCCAATATTCACTATTCCTGGAAGGTCTTTTCATGTAGAAGTTTTTTTCAGTTCACAGCCAGAAGCTGATTACCTTGAAGCAGCACTTGACACTGTGATGCAGATTCATTTAACAGAGCCAGCTGGAGACGTGCTTGTATTTTTAACAGGTCAAGAAGAAATCGACACTGCTTGTCAGATCCTAAATGAAAGAATGTCTGTATTAGGCAAAGCTGCGCCACCACTGATAGTTCTTCCAGTATATTCAGCTCAACCAACAGAAGTTCAAAGCCGTATCTTCGAAGCGGCTCCTTTAGGAAGCCGTAAATGTGTCGTCGCTACAAACATCGCAGAGGCCAGTTTAACAATAGACGGGATTTACTACGTCGTCGACCCGGGCTTCGCGAAGATCAAAACATTTAACGCGAAACTCGGAATGGACTCATTGATCGTCTCTCCAATATCTCAAGCTTCAGCAAAACAAAGAGCAGGCCGTGCAGGAAGGACAGGTCCAGGGAAGTGTTTTCGTCTTTACACTGAAAACGCTTTTAAATACGAGATGCTTCCGTCATCGATCCCTGAGATCCAAAGAACTAACTTGGCTAATACTGTGCTTAACTTAAAAGCCATGGGCATCAGCGACTTGTTTTCCTTTGATTTCATGGACCGCCCACCCACCCAGAGCTTGATCAACGCCATGTCGACCTTGTACGCCTTGGGCGCTCTTGATGATGAAGGGCTTCTGACACAACTCGGAAAGAAAATGGCTGAATTTCCTTTAGAACCTCAATTGTCTAAAATGCTTTTAACTGCTGTTGACCTGGAATGTGTCGATGAAGCCATCACAGTCGTCGCAATGCTCACCGCGAATAACGTGTTTTACAGACCGAAGGAAAAACAGACCCTCGCTGACCAGAAAAAAGCAAAATTTCATCAACCTGAAGGCGATCATCTTACATTGTTGCAGGTCTTCGAGGCTTGGAAAGCTCAGAAGTTTTCAAATCCTTGGTGTTATGATAACTTCATCCAATCCCGCAGTATGAAAAGAGCTCAAGACATCAGGGCTCAATTATTAGAAATCATTCAAAAACACGGCTTGTCAGTTAAGTCCTGTGGAAAAAATACTGCAAAAGTAAGAAAAGCGATTTGTTCAGGTTTTTTTGCACATGCAGCGAAAAAGGACCCGAAAGAAGGTTATCGGACTTTAGTTGATGGGCATCAAGTTTTTATTCACCCGGCAAGTGCATTGTTTAACAGGGCGCCTGAATGGGTTATTTATCATGAAATGGTGATTACGACGAAAGAGTACATGAGAGACGTTTGTGTCATTGAGCCTAAATGGCTTGTAGACGTCGCGCCTCACTTTTTCAAGAAGGTTGACCCGAGTTCTTATAAACTTTTCAAGAAAGATAATAAAATCCAGCCCTTGACTAACAGACCTGAAGAGAAAAACGCTTGGAGACTAACACAGAGAAAGGGTTAATTAGTGTAATTAAGGCGTTTCTAGTTGAGGGGAAAGTCCTGGGTGAGGGTAGAGTGAACGTGATAGAATTCCTTTTGGAGGACTTCCTGAACGGAAGAGAGTTGTTATTGAGACTTTTGATGTTGATTTCAGTGAAGAGTCGTTTATGTTCAGGTTTGGTGAGTTTTCTTGCGGACTTATTAAAATCGGATTTTTTATTGTTGGGTCAGAATCAGGGTCAGGAAGTTGAAATGACTCAATCGCTGAACCTGAAAAATCTCTCACGAGACGCACTCGGGTGTTGAAGGCCTTGTGACGGAATTCACCGATTTTTGGGTTTTCTGGGTCTATTCCTATCAATTCGTAGTCCGAGAGATTCAGGTCTGCCTCGATCACTTGACCATCGGCGTCGATTATTAATGGAGGGTAAAAATCTTTTACTACTGGAAGCTTTGACTGGTATCCGTGAAGTTTTAGGTATACCCTGCGAAGGTCGTCGAGGTCTATTTGAAAATCGTCGAAATCGATCATTTCTTCAGAGATTATGTGCGATGGGGCTATGTTTGCTAGACTGAAGCTAAAGTGCTTCTTGCTGAGCACTGGTTTTTTTATCCTGATTCCTGAAATAATTCCAGGATAGTTAACCACTGTACCTTCAGAAGAAGGAGGAGTCGACACTTGCTCAGACTCTTCAACTTCAGGTTCTTCTTTAAACGAGCCCTGATTCCTCTTAGTAAAATCAACAATCGACTCAGTAACAACAACAGTATTCGAAGACTCTTCAACAGTTTTCTTACTTTCCAAGTACTTAACAACCGAAGATTCCGAGTCACTACAAAAAGCAAAAAAAGTAAATCCCTGACTAAAAATTTCAAGTAAAGCACAATCAACACAAATGCTAAAAGTAAGAGATCCAGGTGAAAAACTCACAAGAATAACAGCACAAAGTGCAAGAAACGGCACAAAAACCACAAAAAACTGTAAAATTCCAAAAAATCTAAAAACTTTTCGAAATGATAAATTCGACTCAAACTTGGCATCAAACAATTCAACCCTCGGTATTTTCGCAACAAGTAACAAGACAGTTTTAAAAGAAAAACAGGTCATAAGGCAAGTCAACAAAACAATTCCCCAGCAATGAAGTCTGGTCCAAGTTTTATGCAAATAATCAGTTCTTCTCAAGTAAACCCAGTAAAAAATAACAAAGCAAAAGTTGATCAAATAATGCAAAGTAAAGACCCCGACCATCCCTCCAAGAATCAAATCAAATTTCTGAGATTGAGATAAAAGGACCCTGCCTTTAAACCCATCAGCTTCATTGATACTTCCCAACAGGCAGATCTTTGTAATAGCCTCTAAACAAGCGACAAAGGGACAGGCAATCATAGAAAACTGTCCTCCTACAAACAAACTAACAGCAGCAGAAACTCCTGCAATAACAGCAGAAATAGCAGAAATAATAAAAGGATTCTGTTGAACTTCAAATTCATCTGACCTTCTGACAGATTCTTCTTGGTAGTCATCAGAGCACATTGCATTATCAAACTTGCACTGTTCATTATTACAGGAACTATCACAGACACTGTTATTAAACAACTCAAAAGGACATCCATCAGCACAGAAGCCAGTTTCATTCAAGACACAAGAAGAGTTTTCACTGGAATAGCCCTGAGGACAGCTTTTCAAGCAAATTCCTTCAAATAAAACCATTCCTTCTTCACAGCTGGAACAATTCGTTGGACTTCCGAGGCAGTCCAGGCATCCTTGACAAGAAATACAAACTGATTCAACTTCCACTGTTCGATTTGGGCACTTCTCAAGGCAGGTCCCGTTGAGGTAAACTTTTCCTTCTGAACAGCTTGACAAGCACCCGTCTTCACTGCAAACTTCGCAGTTGAGACAATCAAGGCAAAGCCCTCCAGATGCGAAGAAGCCTGAAGGACATTCAGATACGCAAGACGTGTGAAAAAGATTCAGTCTCGAAAGGCAACTGGTGCAGAGACTACTGCTCAAACAACTTGAACAAGAAACTGGACAAGGCTCACAAAGGCTTCCTGATGCGAAAAAACCTGAATCGCATTTGTTAACGCAGGACTTGCCTTGAAGAAGAAGACCTTCGAAGCAGGTTAAGCATGATGTGGAAGATTCACATGTTTTGCAGGGATATTCGCAGAGGATGCAGGAGGCTTTGGACGAGTAAAAACCTTCTGAACATTCAGATATGCATGATGAGGACTCTAACACCCAACCTGAGGGGCAGGATGAACATGATGAACTGGAAAATTCGCAGGTTAAACAGTTGGAGGAACATGATTCGCAGATTGAGTTCTTTGGGAAGGAACCTGATGGGCAGATCGATACGCAGGAGGACTTGAATAAATTTAAATTTGGTGAACAGGAGGTGCAGGAATTTGGACTTGTTTTACATGTTAGACAGTTTTCACATGATACGCAGGCTCCTGAGAATGAGATCTGTGGGTCAGGGCAGGATATTATGCATGTGGATGATGAGAGGGTGTAGGGGGCACTGCATTCGAGACATTTTTCTTTTGATTCACAATTTTTGCAAGGTAAGATGCAGCTTAAACATATCTTTCCTGAGGGATAATATCCAACAGAGCACTTCTCCAAGCACTCAAACCCAAGCAAGTACCCTTCAAGACATTCAACACATCGAGTAGAAGACCCTTCACATTGTTGACAAGGATATGAGCAAGACTCACATGTTTTCAAACTAGTAGCATAAAACCCTGACTTGCATTTAGAGTGACAAGTCTCATCATAAAGATAAGGAAAATTTTCTCCACAAGAAGTGCAAAAACTCGCGACTCCAGCACAAGTCTTACAGGGTGACTTGCAAGTTATTGTTAAAAATACCTGTTGCTGTTCAACCAAATAATCAAGGCTAGTCTTTGAGGTAACTGTTACAGGAAAAGTCCCGGCCTCTGAAGGGTTGATCAGGTTTTTTAAGGTTATCTCTCCTGTATTACTTAAAATGCTTTTAATAATCACTAGTCCTTCAGATGCTGAACTAGTCATCTCTTGACCTCCTGAATAACATTTAACTGCACTTGTGATGAATGAAAAACTTATCTCTAAAGACCCTGATGATGGAAACTGAGTTGAAAATGAATAAGCTAGTGTTTGGGTTGATTGCTCTGATATATATGATGAGCTCAAAGATGATCTTAAGGATTTTAATACTGCTGGAGTTGTTACTTGTAATGAAATGTTTGAAGAATCCATGTTGTATTGATCTTTACTTGTTGTTACCTTGAATGAGACTGGCTCTGTTGATGGAGGGTTTTTTAAATTGGAAATTTTTAGGGTTATTTGAGATGATTTTTGATCTGAAAACTCGGTTTTAAGTACACCGTTTATAACTGTGCAAAACATCAGCACTGATTCACTCAAAGTACATGTGATACTTTTACTAAAAACAACACTAGCAGGGGGAACTATATGAATAACTGAAGGAAACGAGTTGAAAGTAACAATTCTAAACGTCAAACTAGTTTGAGCCGAAACCACATTGGAACTAGAAAAAACACTTAAATCATCCAATCGATGACTCTCATTCATCTTGACAGTAACACCACTAGTCACCAAATCCACAAGAACCGAATCCTCAAAAGTGCTAACCAAAAACGAAGAACTTTCCTTAAAACTCACAGGATTCTTAAAACTCTTAACAATAAACTCCAACCGTCCTGAAAACTCTTCAACAAAAACCTTCTCAAACCGTATCTGTTTAGTCCCAATCAAAATAAACTTAAATCCCAAGTTCATTCCTTCAGAAACTAAAACACTTTCAACAGAATTTTCTATTTCTTGAGGAACTTCAATTAAAAAAGTCCCATTTTCCGATAAAGGATTTTCAATAAAAATCTCAAAAAGGTACTCTGTCACATTCCCAGTGACAAAAGACGCAGGTTCAACCCTAACCTGGCACAATCCAGGCAAAGCTTGAAAGCTAAAGATACTATTATTAGCAACTTGATATAAAAACTCATTTCCAGTGAAAATCTGAATCAAAAAGCAGCACCTTGACTTAGTAGTTCCTGGATTTTTCACATTAGTGACGTAAAAAGCGAAAGTACCAGTCCCTACATCTGAACTAAACAAATTTTGAATGAAAATTGAATTCTTGATCACTTGTGAAACAGCTGCTGAACTAGTCGATGTTGATGCAACAAATAACGAGGACTGCAGGGAAAGGCCTTCAGGGAACTGAACAACTAAAGAAAATCCTTTTGAAATAGGCTCTGATGATGAAAGTTTGAACTGCATTGAACTGATTTGATTAACTGATTCTAAAGCTGATGAAATTTGATGAACTTGAAGAGACCCTGGGTATGCTGCAGAAATAAATGAACTTGAAGAGTCTGATTGAAAATTCGAGTAACCTGTGGAGATTTGGATGTTGAAGGCTGAGGAAGATCCAGGGTTCGTGCAGTTGTTGAGAGAAAAGAAGAATTTTAAACCTCCTGCCTTGTAACTTGAGAGAATTGATGAAAGAGTAAGTTTTTTCCCTGACTGCGTCGATGTGAAGGAAAGGTTGTTAATGCCGGAGATTGGAGTCACTGATGAGCCGGTCAAAGCTACTGATGATGGAAGTTGAATAGTTATAAAAGCATTCACTGGTAAAGGATTCGTTGTGATGAAAGACACTTGATACCTGCTTGGACTGTTCACTTTATACTCAGTTAAAACCAGTTCTGTACTTTTTAATGAATTCACCTCTGAACAAGAGATCGGGACTTCCAAGTCAAAAGAGTCAAAAAAGGTTCCGTTGTTATAAACTATAGAGAAATTGAAACCAGTTACTGCTTCAGTACTTGGAGGATTTTTTATTAGGTAAATAGTCATTGAGTAGTTCCCCACAGTCCCTTTCTCCAAATCAACAACTAGTACTCTTTCTCTCTTCTCACAAAACGGTTGACAGTAAGTCTCATCCTCCCAAAACTCTTCAACCAATTCGCCTGGATTCAAGTTCTTATTCCAAAAAGGAAAACCTATCAAAAGACTAGAATTTTCAGGTAATTCTTTCACTAAAGTCAAATTTACAGTCCAATTGCTAAGTTCTCCACAAACCTGAGAACTACTTAAAAGACTTGCAGATTCTAAAGGAAGTGCCAAGTACTTAACAGTTATTTTAGATGAATCTGACAATCCAAGAGTCTCATTCAAAGCATTTATCCTTAAATCGTAAACCTTTCCCGGTGCCGGGTTGATGACTCCATCAATTTCTACAGTAACCGAGTCATTAAGCGACACTTTACCTTTAAGCTCTAAAGAAACATCATTGCCATTCCTGCTACATGAAAACAGAACATTAGGTCCAAGGACAGTGCATTGAAAACTGCTAAACTGTACATTTGAAGGAAAAAAAATCAAAACCAAGACACCTTCAACTTCTTGATTGAAAGCAAAAGAAAACTTATACCAAGTTTCATTTAAAATCAAGTAACTTCCTAACTGCACCCTGAAGTTGTTGAGTTCCGCAGCAAGTGCGAGATAGAGAATGATTATGAAAATCATGACTACAAATTATTTATTCTAAGATACGAGTTATGTGCAATTTCTTTCACTTCTTTTGAAGGGTGACTTCTAGCCATGACTAAAAATTGATGAACTTTCTGAGTTTTTAACAAATAAGCAGATGACTCACGGAAGGTCGTCGCGATGTCTCCGACTAGTCCAGAAGCGTAAAGCCATGTGTCGGGTGAGGACTTGTAATTGGGCTGAGTGAGGACTACGCATAAGTCGACTACTTCTTCAATTCTTCCAATCATCATCGCTTGACTGTTCGCTTCCTTCAAGCCGTAGACTAGGTTGACGTAAAAGCATAAAACACTTGAGCGAAGAAGGTTTATTGCATCGAAAACGTCAGGGTTTTCTTCTTCTATAACGTTTTTCTTGCATAGGGTTGAAGCACTGTCGATGTATTGAATTATTGTTTGGTGGTAATTTGCGTAAACACCTGGAATACCGCATATGTCGCCTAGGGTGTTAATTGTCTCGATTTTCACTTGGAGATTCACGGATTCGTTTGAAAGAATTAGAGAAAAACGAGGAATGAAATGGCTTAGGTAGGGCTCGAATTTCAAGTAAAGAGAACGGGCTAAGTCACCGATGCACATCACTGATGACTTGCACTTCTCCAGCGCCAAGATATCCTCAAGTCCCCAAATCAACAAAGGTGCCACATGTTTCATATATTTTTCAAACCTATTCTCCATTTTATCCGCAATAGCTCCAAAAACATCCAAACCCGCCTCAAAGGCCATTTTATTATTTTCCACAACTTTCAAAACAATTTCCATAGCTCTATCACAAATCGTTTCTTTCAGACTAGCCGTGGAACTGATTTCAAAGATCGCTTCAACAACAATTAAAATAGGAGCTTGCAGGGTGTTAGAAGCCTGTTGCAAGAATTCCAAGTACCAGCTGAGTTTATTTTCAAAGAAAGGTCCACATGTCTTCGGAGACTTTCTAATAATGGCTGGAATGACCGTGATTGCATTGATATGCGCATTATTGCTTTGAGTCTCATTAAGTACTGAGGTTGTAACTTTGTAAAGACTTTCAACAGTTTCTCTTGCCATGTTCTGCACGAGTTCCGGGCAGTTCAACACGAAATTAAGACAAGTGCATCCATGTCCAGAGACCTCGTCTTTGTCGTTGATCATGGCGATGATGATCTCGAACAGGTCGATTTTGTTGAAGTAAAGTGGAAGTTCCTCGATGTTCGAGATGATGTTTGACAAGCACCAGGCAACTGCGAGTCTGACGGAGTAACTTGGGTTGTTCAGTAGTTTTTTCAAGGTGCCTATTGAAGAACGTACCAGGTGGCCAAGGGAATCCGCACTGGGACCTTTCATGATGCTTCCGAAGACTAGCGCTGCTGATTTCATCATTTTCAGGTTTGGACTGGAGAGGTTTGTGGAGATGTAAGTGTAAACGATGTCAACTACCGGGTCTTTAAAGACCTCAGCAATGCTTTTTAAGGTGTAACAACAGGACTTTTGAAGACTTATTTCGTCGTCTTCTTCAAATATATGCATTTTTGATAGTAATATCGGAGTCAAAGAAGCAGCTGCTGTGATCAGGTAACCCTTGTGTCGCTGAAGACCTTCTGACCTTTCAGCTTCGATTTGACCTAAAGTGTTCCAAAACTCAACAGCTAAGATAGCAACTTGCAAGTCATCATTATTAATCGCAGAATAAGTCAAATTTCCCAAGTCAATCAAGTTATTTTCAAGAAAATCATAAAAAATCCCTGCTATTTCCACTATAGTCTGCATTGACTCTCTACGAATCTCAACACGAGGATGCACTGCAAGTCGATATAAAGTAGATAAAATAATTCCACGTTCTTCATCATTCATGAAGTTCTGCTTAAAAAACCTTAAACTGTTCTTCAATCCATTGATAGACGCTTTGGTTATACTTGTGTTTTTTTCCTCTTCAGAGAGACCTGCGATAAAAGCTGTTAAAATCGAATTCGCTTCGTCTTTCGAGAAGAAGTCTTCTGTGGCCACCTCGCAAATGTACCCTAAAGCCATTAAAGCTGCTTCTTTAAATGTTGGGTTCACATTCATGCTGTTCATTATCAAGATATTTAAAAGTTCCGGCCATTGTCGTGATGGCAACTCGAATCTACTAATTTCTGAAATGATTTGTGCGGAGACTTGCCGCAAGTCACGTGATTCATCAGCGAGCATTGCGAGAATTGTTGATTTTAAGCTTTGTTTAGTTTGACCTGGGAGAAAAAGCCATAAATCTTGAAGACTTGGGTCATTTGTTGAGTTTTTTATTAGGTTTTTTAAGTATATTCCTGATATTTGCCGCGGTAAATGTAATTTCATTCGGTTTGATAGTGTCTCGCTTAGAACTATGAATAAGTTTCCTGGGTTCATCCGGAGTTCTTGGTTTAGGTACTCCAGAGAACGCTGTTGTAGTTCTTGACTTCCTGATTGGGCTGAGATTAAGATATCTTCGATAGAAGACATTTTTATTTAGTGGGTGGAAGAAAGTTTAGTTTAGGAAGAAGGGCTCTGAGAAAGAAGATGAGAATAATAAAGATTCTTAAAATTAAAGATATTTTTATTTAACATAAAAATGATTACAGTGAATCAAAGTGATAACTAATCTTTTTAGTAATATCTTAAAAACCACTAAAAAAAATCAATCATTTAAATCAAGAACAAATCTCCTTCAACATTAAATCTCTAAAACTTGAATCCTCATTAAATCCAGTCAAAATGGTTGAAAGCAAAGACAACGTAAAAGTGGCAGTTCGAATCCGTCCCTTGAACGACCGAGAGCTTCAAGAAACAAGTAAAAAATGTGTGACAATAACAGAAGAATGTCGAAAACTTACCTTAGCAGACCACAAGTCCTTCACATACGACTACATAGCAGACGAGTCCACTTCACAAGAAAAGTTATTCGAGATGGTAGGTCGTCCAATCGCAGGTTCTTGCATGAGCGGGTACAACGGGACCATCTTCGCTTACGGCCAGACCGGTTCAGGCAAGACCTTCACAATTCAAGGGCAAGGCCTGGAAGAATCTTCCTCAGAAGCGTTTCAACACCCTTTACGAGGGATCCTTCCTCGTTGTTTTGAATATATTTTCGGTGCCGTGAGTTCCGCTTTGAAAGCAGGTAATTCTGAGTTCCTGATAAAATGTTCTTACCTTGAAATCTACCAAGAACAAATAAATGACCTTCTCGACCCAAACCCTCACAACCTGCTTCTTCGAGAAGATATGAAAAAAGGTCCTTATGTTGAAGGGTTAATTGAGGAAAAAGTCTCGAATTTGATTCAAACTTATGCACTTCTCAAGACTGGAGCACGAAATCGACATGTAAGTTCCACGTCGATGAACAAGGAAAGTTCTCGTAGTCATTCAGTCTTTACTTTGCATGTTGAAAGTAAAAATACTTTTGATGGACTCACGAATTTCAAGTCAAGCAGGTTTAACTTGATTGACTTGGCGGGAAGTGAAAGGCAGAAGTTCACTGCTTGTGTTGGAGAAAGACTCAAGGAAGCTGGAATGATTAACAAAAGTCTCTCTGCACTTGGAAATGTGATTAATTCTTTAGTTGAAGTCAGTGAAGGCAAACAACGTCATATTCCTTATCGCGACTCGAAACTCACCTTTTTGCTAAAAGACTCTTTAGGAGGAAATTCAAAAACTTTCATCATCGCAAACATCAGCCCCTCGATTTCTTCATTGTCTGAAACGCTTTCTACTTTAAAATTCGCCCAAAGGGCGAAACTGATCAGAAACTCTGCAGTGATCAATGAAGATACCTCAGGAACTGTCATGACTCTCAAGGCAGAAATTAAAAGACTTAAAGCAGAACTTGAAGCTATTCAACAAGTCGCTCAAGTCGCAATCACCACTTGTCCTAAATGCGCAGGTCTTAGTCAAGTCGACCTTCCTGGTCTTCTCAGTTCTTTTGAAAAAAACACGGAATCTGAAGTACTTTTAGAGCAAAACCTTAGACTTAGACTTGAACATGAAAGAAAATGGGATAAAAGTCTTGCGGATAAGGACTTGGCAATTGAAAATTTGAGGAATGTTGTGCAGAAATTGGAAAATAAAGTGAATCATGATAAAATGATTATTAAATTTAGAGATGCTACTATTGTTAAGTTGCAGAATGGCCTGGAGGATAAGGATGTTGAAGCACTTAGGAAAGAAAATGAAGGACTTAGAAGTGAAATTGAAAATAATCCAATCACTGCTCGACTTACTGCGGAAAATAAGATTTTAAATGAAGAAATTGCTGAAATGAGACTTGAGTTGGAAAATGGGTATGGAAGTTTAAGGCAACAAAATGCGGAATTAAAGGATTTTACTGAAAAGTTGTGTGAGAGTCTTAGGGTTAGTGCTTTGGAAAGAGAAAAAATTAAAATGGTGGTTAAGGAAATTACTGCAGGGGTTGATTTAAACTTGGTTTTTCAGAATTTTGAAGAAAATTATGAAAAAAAAATTGGGGAACTGTCAATGACCCTAAAAGACCTTCAAAAAGAGCATTCTCAAGTTCTCGCCGAGAACCAAATGATCCACCTAAACTACATGGAGCACTTTGAAGGAGACGACAACCTTCTCGACAGTCGAATCGAAGAAATATCTCCAAGAATATCCCTTCGAACAGAAGACGAGTACCGAAGACTCGAAAAGGAAATGGAAGAATTAAAGCTGAAACTTTTAAACGAATGTCAACTAACCGAAAAGCTAACAATAGAAAAAAGAAACCTAGAAAAAACCTGTTCAGAAGCCCTTCAAGAAAACCATTATCTAAAAGACTCCAAAGACAAACTAACAATCCTCGAAGGGCAAATCGAAGTGCTTCAATCACAAGTCGAAGAAAAATACGCTGCTTTGATGCAGTCATCACAAGACGTTGACAACTTGACTGAATCAAACGACTTCCTCAAAGGAGAGATTTCAAGACTCACCTCTTCAGTTCACCTTCACAAAGAAAAAAATCAAAGCCTTGAAATTTTTATTTTAAATCTAGAAAAACAAATCTCTGAACAGAACTCGCTCATTGTCGCTCTTCATGAACCGACTGGAAATAAGACTCTTGCTCTTGCTTTGAATGAAGTCGACTCTTATAAGCAAAAATGTCAGGAATTAGAAGCTGAAATTAATTGTCTTAAAAAATCTTTACTTGAAAATCAGAACAACTTTCAAAATTTAGTTAAAATTAAAGAAGCTGCTGTTGTTGACTTGCAGGCTGCTAATGAAATCTTAACGGAACTCAAACTGAAACTTGCTGAAAATAGTAAAAAATTTGAAAATTTGCAGGATAAGAACTTGCAACTTGAAGAAGAACTTGAAAACTTGAAAGAAATTGCGGAAAGAGATAAAAATCATGCGAATATCTTGAAAGAAAGAACTTTGGTTAAGCATAACGAAGCTTTGATGAAAGTTAACAATGAAAAAAATGAATTGGAAAAAGAAATTGACTTGTTGAAAAATAAACTTGTTAACAACTCTTATGACTTGAATGAAGTCAAGAAAACTGAAAATGACTTAAAAGCGAGACTTTCAAAGGAAATAAAAAAAAGTGAAATCTTGTGTCATGATTTAATCGACTTAAGAGTTGATTATGAAAGTCAGTTAAAAGTTTCTAATGATCGAATTTTTAGCTTGAAAGATGAACTCGAAAAAGTTGAAGAACAAAAAAATGTCTTTGGAGAGCAGGTCAAAGAACTGCAGGGAAAAATTGAAGAAAGAGGAAAGGAAATCGAAAAAACTATTAGTCAGTTTGAAACTACTATCAGGATTCTTGGAGAAGAAAGTGTGAAAAAAGAAAAAAGTTTAAAAGATGAAATCTCGAATCTTCTTTTAGAATCAAATATTTTAATAGTTGAGAAAAAAAAGTTAGAAGAAGAAAAAAATCAACTTGAATTAGATTTTTCAGAGATTCAAAAAGATTTAACTGAAAAAGATAAAAAAATTAAAGAAATTTTTCAAGAAAATAAAGAAGTCAATGAAATTTTAAACAAAGTAAAGGATGAATATCAACAGAAAACCTTGGAAATAGAAAAAGTTCGATTGGAGCTTGATTCAGTTTCTTCAGAAAAAGAGCTTTTTTCGTTAGAAAACCAAAAATTGCTTTATCAAAATGAAGAGTCTCAGGTGGAACTGAACTTGCTGAGAATCGAGAAGAGTAATTTTGAGTTCGAGTTGAAATTATTGACACAGGAAAAGGAGAAGTCAAAAAATGACCTGGATGTTTTGAGAGTTGAACACAAAAAAATACTTGAAAAATTTAATCAGACTAAAGAAGATTTTAACTTAATAAAAGAAGAGAAAAGGAACTTGACTACAAGTTTCGAAAATTTAAGAGTTAAAAATTTGGAAATTACTGAAAATATCGAAAAGTTGTCAAAAATACTGGAAAATGAAAAGGTTAATAAAGAAGAACTGGAAAATTTAAATAAAAACTTGAAAATTTCGATAGAGTCTAGTTTTAAAGAAATTCAAGATAAAGAAATGATGAAAAATCGCTTGGAAGAAGAATTAATGAGTCTTAGTAAACAAAATGAAAACCTTTTAAAGCAAAATAATGAAATATTGATCATAAAAAATGACTTTGAAAGAAAGGTCAGTCATTTAGTTAAAGAAAATGAGGATCTAGCTGTGAAAATATCAGAAAACATCAAACTCACTCAAACTCTTCAAGAAAATTTAACAATTTATTCAAACGAAAAACAAAGATTAAATGATTTACTCTTTCAGAAGTCTCAAGAAATTCAAGAAAACCACAAAGAAATAGAAAAAACAAACAAAAGACTAGAAGAAAGCACTTTGATTATAAAAAATCTTGAAGAAAGTCTTAAATCTGCTGAAGGTGAACATAGAGCAGAAGTCATTCAAATTACTCAAAAAAATCAACTTAAACTTGAAGAAACAAGTGAAAATTTCGAAAAACAGTTAAAGACTCTACATCAATCAAAAAATGATGCAATTCAAGAAATTCAGACGAAAATTGACCAAATTTCTTCTCAGTTTCAATTAAAATCTTCAGAATTACAAGAAAAAAACAAGAATCTCGAATTGGCCTATTCGAAAACTGAAAAACTTGAAAAAGAATTAAATGTTTTAATGTCTGATTATCAAGAAAAGTCATCACAAATTGAGAAAATAAAAGATGAAAACGAGTCTCTTTCAACTGAAATCGCAGTTCTAACAGAAACAAATAAAGAAAAGATAAGCTTGATCAAAGACCTTGAACAAGAAGCTCTTGATTTAAAAGAAGAACTTAAAAAATTAAGAAGTGTTGTTGAAGACTTGACCTTTAAACACAATAAGGTAAATAGTCAACTTGAGGCAAAAGAGTCTCTTTTAAATGAGCAAGTCAAACAAAATCAGGCTTTTGAGTTGATCGTCAATGAAAAAGATGAAAAGATTAAATCTTTCCTGGCAAAAATTAAAGAAATAGAAGAAAAATCTGAAGAAATAAAAAAACTTAACTTTTCACTTGAGGAAGAAAAAAAAGTTTCTATTGAATCAATTGAGACTTTCCAAAAAACTCTAAAGAAACTAAATGAAACTGTTACCAGTCAAGATCTTATCCTGAAAGAAACCATAACGTCCAAATCAACTCTCGAAATAAAAAGTGAAGAACAAAATTTAGAAATAAATAAAAAATCTGAAAAAATCAATGAAATGACTGAAACTATTCTGATGTTAAAAAAAATTCAGGAAACTCTTAATAATGACTTAGAAACAATCAACGGAGAAAAAAAGTTGATTCAGCAAGAACTCAAAATAAAAGACGACCTGTTAATTGGAAAAGCTTCAGAATTGGAACATTTGAAAGAAGTTCACCAGAAATATGAAGAAAAAATAAGTTGTCAAGAAAATCTGCTGGAAAGTCGCATTCAAACAATCAAAACACAAGAAAACGAAATAAAAACTTCTGCAGATGAACTAATTCTCTTAAAAAACAAACTTGAAGATAATGAAAAAGAACTTTCTAAAGTTTTAAACGAAATACAAGAAACTTCTGCGAAGATAGAAAAAATTGAAAGAGAAAATCTTTGTTTAAATGAAGTTCATGAAAAAGAGCAAGGAGAAATTCTTTTGTTGAAAGAAGAAGCAGAAAACAGCAAAAAATCAATACAAGACTTGCAAATAACAAAAGAAAAACAAGAAGAGACCATTAAGAAACTCACCTTTTCTTATGAAGAAAAAGAAAAAAAATGTGAAAATTTTTCAAATTTGATAGAATCCCAAAAAGTCCAAATCGAAGAAAAAATCACTGAACTTCATCTAAAATTTGAAGAAAACAAAGAAATTAATAAAGAAATCGAAAAAGTCACAACTGAACAACAAGAGACTAACAAAAAGTTAATTGAAGCCAAAGCAGAGAACCAAAATCTCAGAGAAAAAATTCAAGTTTTGAACAAGAAAATAAACGATTTAGAACTGAGCTTAGAGTCAAAAACAACTGAAAACTCTTTTATTTCAACTAGAATCATAGAAAACGAAAAAATCATTGAAGAGTTCAAGCAAGAGTTCGAAAAATCCCTAAAAACCATTGAAACCAAAGAAAAAAACATTCAAGACTCAAATGAAAAAATCCAAGATTTATTAAAAAAACTCGAAAATTCAACTCAAAATCTCGAATCAAACAATAAAAACCTTGCAGAAAAAACTGAAAAAATCCAAGTTTTAACCAAAAAACTTGAAGAATTCCAGAAACAAGCAGATTCAAAAGATCAAAAACTCAAAGAATCCGTTGAAAAAGTTTCAGAACTTTTCAATATAATCGATGAAAAAACCAAGAAAAGCAAAGACCAAGAACATCTCTGCATCGACTTAATAAACGAAAAAGAAACAACAAAAATTCAAATCGAATCACTCGAGTCTCAAATCGCTTCCTTAAAAGAAACCTTAAACAAGGTCCAAAACAACCTGGAAGAATCAAAGATCCTTTCATTAAAACTCGAAAACGAAAGAAACGACCTGAAATTTTCATTTGATCAGTTATCCGAGGAAAAATCTCGAAATATTTCTGAAATCGAAGAAAAAACAACTCAAATCATTCACCTCGAGCTAGAAAATGACAGAAAAACAGAAGAATTTTCTCAAATTCAGAAAAAAAACGAGTCAATTGAGGAAGACCTTTCAAAATTCAAGTTACTTAAACAAGCAGCTGATGAAGAAATTTTTAAACTCAAACTTTTTCTGAATCAAGAAACTCAAACATTAAAAGACTTCCAACAACAAAGTGAAAAATCATTGACTGAGACTTTACGGAAACTGGAAAACTTGAAATCAGAAAACGAGTCTTATCAAGTCACTTTAAGTTCAAAAGACAAGGAAATCTCTTCAATCACTGAAAAAATGGCAGAGGTTCTTCATGAAAATTCTTCAATGTCTCAAACTCTCCTCACCCTTCAACACGAAAAAAAACTCACAGAAAACCTGATCCTTTCCCTAAAAGTCCAACTTTCTGAAAAATGCGAAAATGAGGCAAACTTTCAAAACACTTTAACTAAAAAAGAAGAAGAATTCAAATCTCTAATCGAAAAATTACAAAAAATTGAAGAATCCTCCAAATCTCAAATAAAAGAACTAGAAAAAAATCAAGAAACCCTTGAAAATCTTTTAAACCAAAACAAAGAACAACTAAATCAAACCTCTTCAAAGCTGTTATCAGAACAAGAGTCTAAGACCATTCTTTCTTCACTAAACCAGGAACAATCTTCTCAAATTCAAACCTTTTTAAAGCAAATCAACGACTTGAACCACCTGATTCGAACCCTTCAAAACCAAATCAAAAACTTACAAAACGACCTGGACTCCAAAGAAGACGAAGTCCTCGACTTAAAAGGAAAAAATTCAAACGAATTTCAAGAAACTTTTTTAAAATCCAAACAAGAAGTCGAACTCGCTCAAAAGTTGCAAGAAGCTGCACAGTCAGAACTTAAATCAGTCAAGTCAGACCTGGTGGAAAGTTTAAATGCACGAGAAGGGCTCATGAGTGAATTGAGGACTATTCGAGAAGATGAACTTAGAGGAAAACGCGATTTGAATGACTTGAAAAGACTTTTTGAGCAGTTGAAAGAAGATAAAAAAAGACTTATTCACCAACTTGCGAAGGTCAATGAAGAAAATGAAAAAAATGGAATTGGAGTTGAAAGTGACGGGTTGGTTCAAATGAAAGTCAGGAAATTAGAAGAACTTGTTAGTTCTTTGGAAAAACAACTTAAGGTTAAAACTTTTGAACTGGAAAAATGCAATAAAAAAATCGCTGAGGCACAGAAAAAGTCTTTTGAAGATGCTGGGTTTAGGAAAGAAGTTGAAAGTCAGGCTATTGAAATACAGAATTTAACTGATGGACTTAGTCAAATCACTGATGCTGTTTTTAACCTTCCGTTGTTTAAGGGCGAACACCCGGAAAGTCAGATTATTGAAAATACTGTCAAGGCTATTAGAAACTTGTATGCTCAGTTTGTGATGAAGGAAAAGGAAGTTGGAGAGTTGAAAGGAAAGAAAAGGGCTGATAGTATTAGTAAAGTTTCTCCTGTTGTAAGGGGAATACCGAGGGGTAAATAAGAATGTATTATTATTAGAGTATTTTTTATTAATTGATATTTGGTATTTTATCATTATGAGAATTTATTGAAATTTGGTTTGGGTTTATTAAGGATAAATTAATTCTTTTATGTTTACAGTTGCCTTGCTTCAATTGTCTGAACTTGATGGATTAAGGATAGTATTTATGCTTAGTATTTTAAGAATTCCAAATTATATTTAGAGATAACCTATAACCATTAGTTTAAAGGAAAACAGGTATTTTTATTCGAATATTTTATAATTATAGCACAATTCATAAATATATTTATAAAAAATCCTTAATTAATACTCTTCAACGTAAATAGCTAATAACATTTTTTTATTACATATAGATCATAACAATAGTCAATCTTATTATAAAATTTGAGTGTCTCATAAGTTTACAATAAATAAAGAGTTCAAGTCATACATCTTTATAGAAATGAAGTGTAAGGCCCTGAAGAAACTTATTTTCATTTGAGCTATGAAAATAAAAACAAGAAATTTAATTAATCCTCAGAAAGACATATATATTGTAATTATCAAGATCAAATAAATTTTAAGATATTGAGTAAAGGTTTGAACAGTATAGTATATCATTATTCCTATAATTCAAGGAGAAATGAGCAAACATAAATTTTTCGAAGTACAAGCCGATAGACTCCTGCAAAGACCATTCATCACTCAGCTGATAGTCGTCACAATCGTAAGAAATGAGTAAATATTTCAAAAATCTTTAAGTTTTATAAGGTTTTTGGCTGTATTTATTTAATTTGAGTATCTTTACTAGATTGACCTATATCGATTGATGATTATTTAATTCAGCATCTGGGGCTAATTCAATACTATAATATCAATTAATTAATTATAAAAATAATAGCTTTATAAAATTCATACAAAACAAAACGATAATGATCAACGTAACTAAAAATTCAAAAGAAAGTAAACTTTATATAGTTATAGATTATAAGATCCATTTTTTAAAATTTATTTCATAAGATAACTTATATTATCAATCAAAACACTGAACTCATTTTTAATAAACATATCATAAGTTTTTATTCAAGTATTCCATATCTAGAAACCAAAAACAAAGACCCAAGAACAGACCAAAAAATCCCTGAAACAAGATCTTGATAATCTGCAGAAATTATAAAAATCTTCATAAAAATTAAAGTGTCTAGCATAATGATTGTCCCAAAATAAATAAATCAAATAAAAGACTCAATCTAAAAAAACTAAAATTTTCTAATTCCATCAAATAACGATTACTCTATTCATCTATAAAAGTAAAACTCTATCTCTTATTTTGAAAAAAAGAGATAATTACCAAAGCCAAGGCAGCAAGTCCTCCAATCACATAAAAAATCTTATTTCTATCCAAATAAAGCGTAACATACGTTTGAATGAAATAAACCGTAATACTCGCAAAGCCATTCGACAAAAACAACAGAGCATAAACCTTAAACCCAACATCTTTCCCATAAAGTTTAACAGAAATCGGTGCAAGTTGAGTAATAGTTCCACCTGAGCAAGAGTACAAAATGCAAAGCCAGATGAGAAAAGGTGCCTGATATTTACTTATAGTTGGAAATGTGAAGCAAATAATAACTTCAATGATACAAAGAACAATATAAGTCAATCGATAAGATTTTTTATCAAACATCAGGCCCCACAAAGGTCGATTTGACCCGTTCATGACAGAGCCGAGTGATCCGACAACAGTGAGAAAAGTGTCGTTGTAACCGTATTGAAGTCCTATCACTTTGAAACTTGCAATAGAGAACATCCCAGCAGTTCCAGCAAGCATCGTAGTTAAAAAAATCAGGTAAAAATTACGAGTTTTTAAAGCATCACAGAATGTTCCTTTAAAGGTCTCTTCAACTGTTGATTCTTTTTTACCTTGAGTATCAGGACGGTCCTTGATTTCACGAGAAGAATGTTTAACACTATCAAATTTCTCATTTTCTTTAAATTCTTCTTTTTTCTCCTCATTTTCCTCGTTTTCTACATCATTTTTCATGTTTTCTTCATAATTTTTCATGTTTTCTTCATCATTTTTCATGTTTTCTTCATCAAGTTCAATTGAATTTTTCTCTAATCTAACCAATTCAGATTCTCTTTTTGTTTCATCATCTTGAGTCCTCGAACTTAAATTTTGTTTCAAGTCAACATCTTGAATCATAATCAATGCACAAACAACAATAAACGAATAGACACAAGCTAAAACAATAAACATCTTCGGAACATTTTCAGCGATTTTCTCTTCAAAGTACTTATCAGTGACGCCTCCAAACGATTTTTCAATTCTCGGTTTTAAGTTGTCAGGATTCGCGACATAAGTTGCGACAAAGTTGAAAATAAAAGACCCAAAAGCAAAGCAGCCAACAATAATCCCAGTGACAAGGCCTTTATGTGCCGGGTAGCATTGAATAGCGATCATAAGTGAAGGGACATACTGATTAAAACTTACAGCGAGGCCTGACCCTACCCCGAGCATGACTCCATAGATGATGATGACTGGAATTCTTGTTGTTAGACCTGCCATGATGAAAACAACTGCCACATATATAAAAACTCCGACGTACATAAGTCTGAATTTAAATCACTTCTTGGGAGTAAAGCGCTTTTGCAAGTAAGTCGCTGGTTGGAATACGAAACTCCAGGAAAACACGCAGATGTAGAAGACTATTGAAAATGATGACATTGAAACGTACCCCGTTTTCATACCGATGTATGAAGCTATGTAAGGCATTATGTTCCCTGTGCAATAAATTGTGCCTACCACCTGATTAGTCATTACTAGGTGGATTAGACCGCAACCGATGAATGTTATAACTTTTCGATTACTTTGACTACATCGTGAGTTTGACATTTTAAGGATGTGGAATTTAGTTTTTTGAATTGGGAGATTATTTTAAATTTGGAATATTTTTGGGATATTTTAGAAATTAGGTGAAATTTTAAGGGTTTTTTAGGGGTTTTAATAAATTTAGGTTGATTGCTTGGAAATATTTTGGTATGTTTTGGTTTTAGAGGAAATGTGATATTATTAGGAGTAATTAAATTTTAGTGTAGGATGACATTTTAAATTGTATATTTTAGTTCAAATTATTATTTATAATTGGAATTCACAAACTCTTATTAGATTTCGATATAAAGTAACCCTGACTATCTATAAACTATAATTTAAAAAGTATTAGTATAAATCTCATTTTTAACTCAAAATATACAGTGATACTTACCTATAGATAAAAAATCACAAGCATAATTTAATTTGAAATATTTAACAAATCCATTATCCAAGAACAAAAATTTATAAACTCTACAATTTTTACATAGAGTTTGATATAACTTGAAGTGAGTTGAGTAATTGTTCCACTTGGCACATATACTTGACAGCAATCTAGATCAGAAAAGGTGCTTGATATATTCTAAATGGTTAGAAATGTGAAACATAAAACTATTTTAATAAATTAGAGGAAAAATAAGTCTAATGGTATCGTTTTTTAACAATCAAACCCCACTGTGGCTTTCCGCATTCATTCATCACCGAGTCAACTAAATCAACAGTGAAAAAAGAGTCGTTGTATCGAAGGCCAAGGATTTTAAATTTGGTCTCCTGCGATTTCCAGTAGTAATTCAAACATCTTAACTAAATATGAGATAGAATTTTTGAATTTAAGACAAACATATTAGGTTCTCTCAGGGGCTTCATTTTTTTTTTTCTTCAATATCATCTTCTATAGAAAACTTGATTTTATGAGATGAAGTGATATCAGATTGGTATCTAAATAATTTTTCTTTCCTCAACTATCTTCCTCATCTTCACTAGTATTCATAGTCAGTTTAATTTAAAATTTCCGACTGAAGTCGAAATTTCAAAATAAAGCACTCATTACTAGCAACTAGCAATTATTCCAGAAGGTAAACCTTATGATCAGGGCAGCATTATTGCTATCCTAAAGCGGTTAGATACTATGAAAAGCTTACCCCAAGCCTTAGCCTATTCCAAAAGTATTTCAATAGATGATGATTCCTGAACTTAATTTTAATCTTACATTGATGAAGCCTTAACCAATATATAAAAAATCTCTAACATATTTTCTAGGCCATTTATTATACATAATCTTTTCCAGGTAACCTTAAAAGATATTCTTTTTCCACAACCCAGAAATTCCACCCAATCCAAATTCATCAAATCTGATCTTAACCCAAATCCAACTAAAACATTATCAAAATTTATAAATGAATAAGAATCGTCTTGACAATGGCTACAACGACCGAGTAAGAAGACTCTCCGAACGTTTATCCTCAATGCAGATAACTCTTGACTCAGAAAGAACCTCGCGTTACACCGACATAGAAAAAAGACTAGACAACTTAGAAAAAGAATTCTCAGACCTATCCGAACAATCCAACAAAAAATTCACTTTTCTCAAAGACAACATCTTAAAAATCGAAAAAAGAGTCGACGAAGAGTTCCAGTTACGTGACCAGTTTTTCCAGTCAAAATCAGCGGAAATCAACTCTTTTCAAGACGAAATGCAAGAAAGTCTTTCAAAGTACTTAAAAGGCAAAAAGGAAAACGAGTCAAAAATTTACAAAATCATTGAAGATAAGTTCGAAGGACTTAAATTGAAGTTGATTGAAGAAAGCAAAAATTTCAAGGAAAGTGAAGCTGAAGCGAAAAGTTGCATTGAACAAGATGTGCCGAAGTTGATTGAATTTGTTCAAAATTCTGTCGCTGAAAGGGTTGAAGTTGAAGCAGGACTTAATAAAAAACTTGATCATGTCATTGGAAATATTGAAAATGACTTGGTTGTTGAAACTAAAACAAGGGAAGAAACTGAAGAAGCTATGCTTGCTATGCTTCGTGATGTCGTTAGTCGCATTAAGAATGATCTGGATATTGAAAGGAAGGAAAGGGAAGGAAGTGAGGAGACACTTTTGGGACTTTTAGAAGAAACTTGCGCGAAAATCTCGAATATAACTAAATATTAGAGTTTAGTTAATGGTTTAGAGAAATACTTGAAATATATAAAATTCTCTTCATTCAAAAAAATCATTCTTGATCTAGAATTATTTTTTCATAAGATTTTACTTATCCTAAAGTAAACAAATCCAAAACAATTCCTCACCCAAAATAAACATCTTCAACTATAAACATTAAAAGTTCCCCATAACCCAGTTATAATTTTTTTCAAATGAATTTACCATCAAAAAGACAAAGATTCACAGAGGAAGAACTAAAAATAATCCAAGAATTTTACAAAAGAGCTCCACCCCAGATGAGCCCTTCAAGTCAATTTAATTATTTCTTCCCTCAGCCGATGCAGCCCTGGCCGACTCCAGCAGTGGTTCAAGAACGGAAGCCAGCATCGACATCAGAAAACCTGAAAAATTACATCACTAGAGCCTTTTCGAAGTGCCAAAGCGATGTAGAAAGGGACCTGATGGAGAAGCTCATTAAGGATGTTATTACTCAGAAGAAAAGCACAGGTTTGTTTAATTTACAGGATTGGGATAGAACTGAACTCCCGTTATTGCCTCGTGAGCAGGTGGTAGTGGTTCAAACCCCGCTAATCGCTGTAAAAGAGGTGTCAAGTTCAAGTAATGATCAAATACAGAAACGTAAATCCCGGTTCAAGCAATGCGAGATCGAAGAAGACTCAAAACCGAAGACGAAGTCAGACCCGAAAGAAGAGATTCCATGTGACTGGAAGTTAGTCGGAACCTGCACCGACTATGAAAAGCCATATTTTCGACTTACTTCAAAGCCTGACCCGAAGACAATCCGCCCGGAAGGAGTTTTGAAGAAGGCTTTGGCGTATTTTAAGGAAAAGTGGAGGAAGGGAGAGATAAAATATGAGTACTTCTCAGAACAGCTCAGGTCCATCAGGCAAGACCTGACAGTCCAGGGCATAAGGAATAAGTTTTCTGTTGAAATTTATCAGGTTCACACTCGACTTGCACTTGAAGCTCAGGACATGGATCAGTATAACAGCTGCATGAGTCGACTCTTCGAACTTTATAAGGAAGGACTGCCTGGACGAGTACCTGTAAGAAAGATTTAGGAATTTAAGGCTTATCAGATCATTTACTTCACTCTGCAGCATCTTTACATACAGCTTGAAAAATGTTTGAAGACTCTTACGGAAGATGAAAAAAAATCAAGTGAAATTAAACAAGCCATGAGTTTAAAAGCTGCTTTGATCCAAGGTAATTATCATCAGGTTTTTCAGTTACGACCAACCCTCCTCCATTGCGGTACATTTTTAATCGAAATATTCGTGCCAAAGTTAAGAGCCTTATCCTTAATAAAGATCTGTAAAGCGTAACATAAAATTAGTTACATGCCAAGCATTCCAGTTGACAGTATAAACATAGAACTGGGTTTCACAAGCTTCAAAGACGCTCAAACTTTCATAGTACAAAACGGTGGAGTGATAGAAGACGGTAACTTAATATGCAAAAGTTCCTTAGTAGGTTTGCGAAACTGCAAAATCCTTGAGTCCAAAAGCTAGTTAGTCATTAGTTAATTAGAGATAAACCATTCTAAACACTCAAAATCATTCTCCATCTTATCCTCTTCCATCTTTAACCCCTAAATAAATATGAGTTCAGACACTCAACCCATCCCAGATTATGGCTTCGACGTCCGTAAAAACTTTAACCATTTCTACGACCTTAAACAAAAACTCTTAAAACTCTCCCAAAAACTCTTAACTGAAATAAAACAATCCACCAGCAAGCACCTTAAGTACTTAGAAGATCTTTACAACTCTAACATTCCTCTTAAAGACCCTGCTGAATTACCACTTGACTTATCTGAACTTTCTCTATCTGTTCAAAAGTTCTTCGATGACTTTGGCTCAAGAGTGCGTCAAGAAGAGGAAGACCCTAGACGAAAAGAAGACTTAAGAAATAGTGAACTTCCAAAGATGGGCAAAGAAACTAGACCTGTGAATGAAACACAAATTTTCATCAGTGGCTTGCCACCTATGTGCACGAATGAAGACCTTCATAAACTTTTTCAGCACTGTGGAGATATTGTAACAACTAGCGTACCGCCAGGCGAAGGACAGTCCCGCGGGTTTGGTTTTGTGACTTTTACTACCCCGGAGTCGACTCAGGAAGCTTTGAAGATGAATGGTTCAACTTTTTTGAACAAGTCGCTGAAGGTGCAGCTGTCGAGGCAAAAGACTGATAACTCTCGAAAGGTGGACAACAGGACTACAGTCTTTGTAGGTAACCTGAGTTTTTACACGAATGAAAACACCTTAATCGATTTCTTCAAAGGTATCGGCGAGCCTAAAACAGTGCGTATCGCAAGAGATCCAGCAGGTAACGTTCGAGGTTTCGCCCACGTGGAGTTTTACTTCCCTCACCACGCCTACGCGGCGCTGAAGTTAAACGACACAGTTCTAAACGGTCGTCCAATCCGAATTGAACTAGCAGGAGGAGGTAAGAAGATGCAGGAGCAGAACCCTTACTACCAAGGGCGTCCAGGCAGTGGAGGAAACATGATGATGTACGGACAGTACGCTTATAACCCTTATGTCTAACTTTTTGCATTAATCAAGTTCGTAACCATTCATGTGCCAAGATCTCTTCAAGGCCCACTCGACGATCAGGGTCTTTTTCCAACATCTTTTCAAGTAAGTCTCTCAGAACAGGGGACATCGAGTCAGGGTAATTCACTGAGTTGCTTTGAATCGCCATTTGTGTTAAAATTTCACTTTCCGGGCTCCAAAACGGCAAAGAACCGTCAGTCATAAAGCAAAAAATACAAACACCTAAAGCCCAGATGTCTGACTTCTCAGGAATAAAGCCAACACCTGATAACATACTTTCAGGAGCTTGGAAAGGAATAGTCCCTGGTGGGTTGTAGGTAAGTCCACTTCTTTCTGATAGTTTTTCTGATATGCTGAAATCTGTGATCTTGCATTTTAGGTCTTTTGAGGAAAAAAGGATGTTGTCAGGTTTCATGTCTTTGTGAACTATGCACTTGCTGTGTAGGTATTGAAGACCTTGACAAATTTGAGAAAAAATTAATTTTCCGGCTGCTTCTTTAGTTGAGAAGATTTCGAAGGGCTTCGGGTTTGATGTTTGAAGAAGAGGGAAAATCTCTGAGTTTATTTTGTATTTTTGATCAGTTCTGTCCCAGTTCATGATTTGTCCCTTGTCACAGAATTCAATCACCAGGTAGAGATGTTCAAATCCTGCAACGTTGATAATTTCGTAAAGTCGCGCCACGTTCACATGGCATAAAGATCGCCAGATTTCAATTTCAGTCTCGATTTTTTCCCAGTTTGTCGTCATTTTCATCACGTTGTTCTGGTCGTAAAGGACACATCGTTGACGCTTTAAGATTCCTTTGTGCATTATTTTCATCGCATATTCGGATTTTAGGACTTCATTGTCCTCGCTTTTCCAGATACGCTCGACACGCTTTACTTTGGAAAAAGAACCTTTTCCGAGAGTTTCGAAGAAGATGAACTGAGAACTGTCATCTGAACATTCGATTACTTTTTTCTTGTCCACCAGGAAAATTTCAGCTGAAGTGGTTTCGTAGACGATGAAATCTTCTGACATTGTGATTATTTTTAGAGTTATTTTGATGGGTGATTTAGAGATGATGAGGAAAGTTTGTAAAATTATTGTGAAGATTGAGGTGATGTTAAGTGAGAAGAAGGTTTTAGAGATCTCGTTGATTTTGAAAGGATTGAGAAGATGATGATTGCTGTTGGGCAAGAATAATAATTTAAAGAACGTAGGCATGTACCTTGTTACTATCAAAAACTCCAGATTTCCATAAGCCGTAAACGATTTCTAAACAAATAGCAGGCAAAAGCATTACCTTTGCGAATGTCATTACAAAAATTTGTTTAGTCTTCAACTGAGACTTCTTTCCTATCATCATAAAATATTCGACCCCATCATCATCTGTCCCCTGACAATTCCTACCAAACTCACATTCTTCAACAAACTTCCTAATACATAAAAAACTCCAGATTCCCGAAAGAAAATCTGTTTAAATTCAGGAATCATTGCAAAAATCATTCTAATCAAAACAACTGAGCGGGTTAGGCATTTTCAGAATATTTCAAATGTTTTTCAAGAGACTTGGGCGAGTTGAAGGTTCTTCAGTGATCAGGTCTTCAGCTTCTGCGACTTTTAAAATGTTTATCTCTTTCAAAGAACAGGTACCCGATAATCCAAAAGATGAGAGTTTCAGCGATTACGAAGATTGAAATGTATGAAAAAGCGTCGGGGCAGATGATGTCTTGTCTCAGAGGACCGTAAGGAGAGAATTCCTTTTGATAAGTGAAGGCCAGGCCGTAGCTAGGAAAGGCAAAAAATACTGAAAAAGTGAATCGCATGGTTTTAGGGAAGTTTTAAAATGATGCGATCATGTAGCCTAGGGGATGAAGAGAAGACTGAATAGAATGGGACTTTTTAGAACTGGCCAAATCAAGCCTAACTCGTGTAGATCCAGTGATGAGCTGATGTAAACGAAATTTAAGATTGGAAAGAAAAATTCGCTACTGATCTTGAGAGTGATTCGTTTGTTTTTGTGTCTATTATCTTAGGAATGTTAGAATAGCTCCTGTGAATGCTATTGAAAGCATTGGGAACATCGCTGTTATGGATGTTTTTAGAAGCACCAAGACGTCCATTTTTTTAATGAGGAGGTTTATCGTTTATTGATTTTTTTTAAGGGTTTATTAAGGTGATGAGATTGAGTGGGTTTGAAGATTAGGTGGATTTATTTATGAGATTTTGTAGTGTGTTGATGGGTTAATTAGGATATTTTTTTTTAATTTGAAATTTAAACTTAATTCATTATAATATTGATGGAAAAGGTCCTATTTCGGTCAGTTATATGTTACTTGAAATGATTGTGTTGTTATATTATTTTTAATATTGTTTTATATTCTAATAACAGTAGGGATAATAAGGGATCATCATCAAATGATGACTGATTTGACTTGTGGATAAAATATTATTCTGGGTGGAAAATTGATATTAAGGTTTTAAATAGTTGATATTTGATGTAAGTAAAAAACCGTATGGTTATTAACCGTCAAAAATATATTTTTAATTGAATATATATTAACATTTATATGAATTAGTTGTTGAAGTAATCTTAATAAGAAAATTATGGCTACGCCTACTAATAGTTGGCTTTTGTAAATAAGTTTTAAAAATGTAATTCTACATAATAGTCTCTAGACTCTATCATTTTTTTTATAAATTCCACGATTCAGTGAGATTCAATTATTTAAAATTATTGTATTCATATTCTAATGATTATTATTTACACTCTTATTATAATTATTAACCTTAAAGGATAAATCATTATTCATATCTACTTAAAATAATTATTTTCCCACCAAGGAATTTCTTCTAATCTTTTCCTAATACTCTCGGCCAAATCCTGAAAAGATGGTCTATTATCAATATCAGGCATAATCATTTGCCTCAATAGAAATTTTAAATCTTCGTTATTAAAACTATCAATCAAATTCTCAGCAATCTGTCTTTGAAGACCATTTGTTTCTGTATTAATTTCTTCAATATTTATATCTGGTCTTGCACATTTAATAAGGACTAATCCTAATGAAAATACATCAGCTCTATTATGATTGAATGCATACTCTGTAGGAATTGTATATTCTTTATTAAGTTTTAATAGAAAATGATCGATATAGTTTTCTTCACCATTATGAATTCTAGCATTTATTTTAACTGACCTATCTCTCATGTCAGAATTTGTTTCTTTTGAAAATTCTAACCCAGTGATTTTAGGTAAATACTCAAAGTTTCTTTCACAGATCAAAATGCTTTCGGTGTTGATATTCAGGTGGCTGATCCTCTGATTATATAGTCTTTCAAAAGCTTGAATAAGTTTGATTCCGATTTTAACTGTAAAATTTTCCCAATCGAATTCTCTAATTCCTCTCTTATTATTCAGAAAATTTCCGAGACTTATAATATTTTCAATAATCAAACAATAATAATTCTTGTACAAACATCCTAATTTATCTTTTATCTCTTGATTCATATTGATAAAAAAGCTTCCATAGATCTGAATAAATTCATTGTCTCCTCTCATTTTTTCCATAATATTTTTCTGTTGATTAAAAGATTGCATATTATTTTCATTGAACATCCTCATGATGCAAGGTTTCTTTATTTTGGTAGTTGCTTCGTAGTATAGCGTCTCTTTGTGATGGAAATTTTCTAGTTCATCAAAAGATGCGATATTTATTTGGGTGAATTCAATCAAAATTTCCTTTGTTTCATCTTTCAAGAAATTAGTTTCATCTTCCCGGTTTTTAAACTTAAGAATTTCTCTGAAATTTTCTATGATTTCATCACTGAGTTTAATATCTTCAAGGTTATTATCATAAGATTTCTTCAGTCTCTTTAAAAGTCTAGAAAACAATTCAGTGAAATTTCCAATTATTTGATGATCCAAAGCACCTAGATGCTTTAACCACGAAGAGATTCTAGGTAAATCATTATTCACTTTAAGGAACTGGATAAAGATTTCAGATTCGAGAGTTTCCTTTAAAAATTTTTTAGCTTCTTGATTTTGCATCAGTTTGACACACTCTAAAAACTTTTTGAAATCTTCAGGATTATCTGTGTTTCCCAAACAATTAAAAGCGAAGGATTTAGCGAATATAGACTCAAGTTTATTTGCAAAAGTTCTGTCGCTGATGTTTTGGATGTCTTCAATTATTCTTTTTAGCTCTGATGGCTTGTTGTTTAGAGTCCAGAAGATTTTTCCTAAGAGAAGCAGGTCACTTAAGTAGTCTCTTGTCGTTGAGAAATTTGGACTTTGGATTATTTCAATGAGATCTTTGTAATGTTGAGGATGGACTTCAACTTCGAGGCTTTGTAATAAATTGACGTCAATATTTTGGGTATTGAGGAGATTAGCTTCGTTGTTAGAGAATTCTTGAATGTTTCTTGAGTATTCAACCAGGAATAGTGTGCGGATTTGGTCAACAAATTCATTCTTTGACATCTTTAATTATAGAAGATTTTAGGGAAGTTTGATATCTTATTAGGTGATTGGAAAGATATTTATTTAAGTTTTGTTTTTTTGTTAGATTAATGTTGGATATAAACTTGATTTGATTAGAATTGTGATTATTTTGAATATTTTTATGATTCAAATACAATTTAGATTAGATTAAAGCATATTAGAGAATAAGCCCAGAAAATGCTAGCATTAACAATTCTTAATCAAGAAATCTATGGTTTAACCATCTGAAAAACTAATAATGAAATATGTTTTAAAATTTTTAACTATACTTGAATTGATACAATTATCTTATTATACTACAACAATTCTAAACTTTCCAATTACAAACTTCAAAATTTTCTTAAAAACTTAAAATATATAAAGATTTACCTTAAAACCAACTATTTTTTCCATTCATCCCCTAAAATTATCAATAATTCCTTAACCTAAAAACTTTAAATGATTATCAATAAGAATAAAAACGTCCACATAACCAAGGTAAAAATCGAAGCCAAGTAAACACTAAAGATACATTGCGAGATCTCATCAACATTAATCTTCAAAACGACAGCAAATAAAACCACAACAATACTAGTAGGACAAGTAGTACACATAAATAAAACATAAGCTTGTACTCGATCATCTCCAAAAACTCCAGCTTTCCACAAAATAAAACTAATTCCTAAAGTAACAGCAGGAAATACTAAAACTTTCGAACACGTAATAAAAAAAATCTGTTTATTCTTCAACCTTGACTTTTTCCCAATCATCATAAAAATATTCGACCCCATCAAGACCTGTCCCCAAATAATTCCAATCAATCCAATATTTTTCAAAGCAGATCCCAAAGCTAAAAAAGTCCCACCAGGGTAAAAGAAAAATTCTTTAAACCCTGGAATAAGAGCTAAAATAATTGAAAATAAACAGCTGATTGGATTCGGCATTTTTAGAGTATTCAGAGTATTCCTCCACAAACTACTGCGATTTGTGACTTGTTGATTAAGACCCTCATCTATTCCAAAAACTTTAGAAGAAGTTTTGTCCATTTCGACCAAAGAGTACCCAATAGTCCAGACGATGAGACTTTGGCTTAGTCCATAAATCGCGATATAAGAAAAAGCATTTGGACAATAAGGGTTGTTTGAAAGTGGTCCATATGAAGAGCAGATTCCTTGGGTAAGGGTGAAAACCAGGGTGTAGTTTGGAGCTGCCAGAAAAATCGTTAAAGTGTTTTTCATGGTTTTTGGAATTTTTGATAAGTTTGTTATCAGGTAGCCCATTGGAATGAAGATCAGGTTGAATAGAAGAGGACTGATTAGAACTGGCCAGATTAAGGAAAACTCACTTAGGTCGAGTGAGGAACTTATGTAGGCTAGATTTAGAATTGGCGTGAAAAAATTCACTCCTGATATGGAAAGTGAACTGTTTGTACGTGAGTCTAGGGTCTTCATGAAGGTTAGGGATGCTCCTACGATTGATATTGAAAATAATGGAAACATCGCTGTTAGAGTGGTTTTCAACAAGATCAATATATTCATTTATTAGGATGATGATTGAGTTTATGAACGTGGATTGGAAGTAGTTATTTAGGAGGATTTTTTGGGATTTAATTAGGTTTTGTTAGAGGTTGCTTTTATTAATTGGATTTTCAAGAGATTAGCATGAATTAAAGCCTCGTTTGTTAAATGATTAGATTTTATTTTTTTAATTTCTGTAAATTTTTAAAGGTTTTATTACTTAACAATTGCTGATATGATAGTAATTACTAAGTAAATAGAAATATAATTTTTTATGCACTAGTTCTAAGATATTGAATATAGTGATCTATACTGATTTGTTAAACTTACTAAACTTTATTTGAATCTTTCAAATTGATTTATATAAATTTAAAGGATTTTGAAGAGTCTTTATCCCAAATCGTAATTCCTTACATTAAATAGAAATTTGCTTTGAATAAATAGTTGATCTAAATCTGGATGATTACTTGGCAAGTACTTTTTGAATTTTTTCAAAATTTGTAAGTTTTAATATTTCTTTAGTATATTTATCTTAGCCTTAAAAGTGAATCCAAACTCTTAAAAATTATTACTGTATCTGAGTGATTGTTCACAGGACTTACTGCTATATTTGAAGGTTTTTTCTTTTTTTATTCATTTTCTCTAATATTTTATGCCTATCATTTATCCTATTTATCAAAATATTCAACAAATTTAATCAAATAATGCATTCCTTTAGATCTCAAGAAAATATTTTTTATCTAAATTTTCATATATTCATTTTCCATTTATTCTATATTTTGCAAGATAATATGGAATCAATTCTAGCTTAATTCCAATGTCATTCTATCAACAAGTAAAATTCAAAATTGATAATCTGATGGTCTTGAATCTAAAATATATTGAAGATGATGTTATCGAGATTGTTTCATCAAGTTATTCAAAATATTTCTAACTAGTGAAAGATTTTATGATTTAAATGAACTAAAATAAGAAGATCCATAACTATTGAGCTCTGGGACCAAAATAAAGTAAATAAAAGCATTATTTTACTAGAAAGTCATTCATAAAAATAGAGTTTTCATCAAATTTTTGAATTTAACTATTAAAATTAAATTGTGATTATAAATGGCTGATTCTCAAGGCATAGCTATAGAGTTGCATGACTCCTTATTACTCCCAAGTGATACTTACTCAACAGCAACGCCTTCAAACACTTCATCTTATTTCTCAAATCTTTCAACATTCCCTGCCACCAAGACATCAAAAAAACTTAAAACCCAAAAAACTCTCTCAAAATTCTCGAAATTCCTTCAATCCTCTACATTTCCACCAATCTCAAAGCCTCTTCTCATTCTAATCCTGACAACCCTTCTCCTCTCCATCTCAATCTTTCTCTCAATCAACTCCTTCTCATCTCCCTTGAAAGTCCTTCCAAAATCTTCCTTAAATTTCATGAACGATTTAACTTCCGATACAAATACAAAAGACTGGATGTCTAAAGTTCACGACGACGTAACTTTATGTCAAATGACGATTCCTGGAACTCACGACAGTGCATCATTCGCCCGTTTATCAGGTAACAACATGAACCCATTAAACGATTACTACAAATGTCAAGACAGAGACTTCAGACAACAGCTCGAAGACGGAATCCGTTTTTTTGACTTTCGCGGATATGCCGGGACTTTCGCGACGGGAGGTCCGAGACTCGGCTTCTGTCATGGAGACATGCTTGACCCTCGATTTGATTACTGGTTCGATGAAGCCTTAGATATTTTCACAGAGTTCTTGAAAGAGCATGATAAAGAGACTATTATCATTATTCCTAAAAGGGATTATAGAGATGGGAAAGAATTTCAAAATGCTTGGAATCGAGCTTATGGGATTAATGGAGTCTTGATTGACGATTATAATAGTAGAAAAGTTTATCCTTGGTTTAAAGGAAAGGAACTTTGCCCTAGGCTTGGAGATGTTAGGAGACATTTAGTGTTTTTTTCTAGGCAAAGCCCGGATATTGAACTTGAAGTGCCAGGACCTAACTCAGTCATTCCCGTATGGAGGGATAATACTGATAATGCTGGTCAATTTCCTTTTCAGATTCAGGACTGGTATCGAGTCGTCGCTGACGGGGACAGTAAAAGTCACGTGATTGACCTGACTATTGATAAAGCTTTAAAGGACTCAGGGCAAAACCAGTATTGGATCAACTTTTTAAGTTGTATTGGAAATGTCAATGGATTAGATGGACCTCCTCGGGATATGGCTGTTAAGATCAATCATGGACATATGCAAACTTTACTTAGAAGACCTTTTGGAAGACTAGGGATTCTTGTGATGGATTTTTATAAACATGGTAATGAAGTTGAACATAATGTCATGGCACAGATCAGTTCTAATCTCAGAAAAGAAGGAACTGTGATTGGATGGTATTCTTTGCATAATCGAGCACGAAATGATGCAGTTCTTGATGCAAGTTCTCGTAGTTCTGATAGGATTTATATTAGTAGAAGCAATAATGATTGTACCACTTGGAAGATCACTCATAGGGATAAGGATGGATGGTTTTCTCTTTATAATAGAGAACAGAAAGGGTTCTTGGATGGAGGCGGAAACTTGTACATCAGGCAGTCTAGTGATTGGGATGTTAGTGATTATGCTAGATGGAAACTTGTACCTGTTCAGGATAGTATTTATTTTTTGATTCAGAATCGTGCGAGGTTCTTAGCTGGAGATCCTAATCAGTATTTGGATGCTAATGGTGATATACCTGGAGCTTATCCTTATTTAGGTAGCTTTACTGGAAGTACTTATGCACATTGGAGGTTTCAAAGAACTATTTGGGATTAGGTTAGGATTAAAGAAATTTAGGTTTTATTTGAGTGATTTTTAAGTATGAGATGAATATCTGGGTTGACTTGGTGAAGTTTTATTTGGTTGATGTATTCATATATTGATGAGGTATAAATGAATTCTATATATGCTAAATATTATAGAACTGAAGATTTTAAAAGCAGAGAAGTTTTCATTTATATTAGAAAGGAATCAAAGGCTCTGTGTCCAGTTTATTAATTAATAGTTAAATTTCTTGTAATTTATTTGAGAATAAAAAATAATGGTGTTTAATCAAGTATATTTATAAAATGCTCTTGTCATTAAGATAGCTCAAATGCATTGCTTTTAATATCATAAGTTAATTGTCTTTTAGTTCAGAGAAAAGTGAGTTATTCAGATCACTAACATTACGGAGAATCCGACGATATATATTTAATATATTGGTTTATATATATACAAATTTAAATTTTGTATTAAAGAAAGATAACTAATCCATAAAATCATTGAAATATTCCGCCTTCTATTTAGAAAACTAAGAATATTTTCTATCTCTTAGCTAATGTTAACTAATTTAATTGATCTTTCAATGGTGTCCAATTTGTATAATCTTCCCTCTTGAGTAATAAAAAATATAAAGTTACCCCTTCTAAATCCTGAATAATTCGCCAAGCATTTACTAGAATCATTGAATCTTCCATAATTAATCAAACTATCATCTTTCAATTCATAAAAGCTATCACCCATTGAAATAAGCCAATTATCAAAAAGATACCTAAATGTTCCATTTTGAAAAACAATTGCATTAGTAAATTGATTTGTGGAGTGATTAAATTTATAAATATATGATGTACAATAACCAGTAACATAAATATTATCTCGAATTAATGATGCAGATATAAATGAGCATTTTTCAGGTAAATTTGTGATTTTTGTCAGTAATTTCTTTTTTATATCGAATTTAAAAGTTATCTGATTACAAGAAAACATAAATATTAAATCACTATACAAAACTATACCACCTTCTGAAATAGGCACATCAGGTTTATAAAGAGTTTTGATTGAGTTTTTATTGAAATCTATCTTCTGGAAGTATAAATTCTTATCAATTATTTTTT
Organism: Stentor roeselii; assembly: GCA_006503475.1. Taxonomy (NCBI): domain Eukaryota; phylum Ciliophora; class Heterotrichea; order Heterotrichida; family Stentoridae; genus Stentor; species Stentor roeselii. The sequence goes on from RSEH01000028.1 coordinate 198,209, forward strand.
TAACAGGTATCCTAGTTTTCGATAAGTTTTTTGAGGTTGATATTGCAAAGTAAATATTTTTTTTCAGTTGAATAGTAGATATTATGTAACTTTGGACAATATCTGAACTAAATTTTTTTGATTCCCATTTAAATGTCATTGTATCAATGCAGGATAAAACAGTCTCATTATAATTACCTTGAGAAACAAAACTAATAGTCGAAAAACCTTGTGATCTCTGATTATAATTGTCAAACAATTCTTGATTATTGTTCGAATAGAAAACAAAGTCATCAGTCATTCTTTTATTCATCAAACGCTTTAAATGATTTTCAAACTCTTGCTCGATAAAACTTCTCAGAGCAGAGAAATTGAATTCCACTGAAGAAATCTCCTTAACTTCAATTTTTTTAATAGAACTCAAATCTTCAGTGTAAATCGGAGTATCTCTAATAAAGCATCCCATAATCCTCTTCGCTGTCAAGGCTATTTTATCGATTTCTTGTTGAAACTTTTTAGAATTTTCTAAAACTATTTCAATTAAATTTTTGCAGAACATTTGAGCCTTTTCGAGGATCTTCGGGTAGACTTCAAGGACTTGAACACATTTTTGTTTGATCAAAATTTCATCAGAATCTTCAAGTCTAGCTAAAAGAGGAGAAATATTGTGATTTTTTTGGATTAGCATGTGATCGCCCATATGTTTTTTGCAGAAGTAAATACCTGATTTGCAATCGCATGAAAAAGCTGGATTTTTTAGGCAACCTTTTTTGAAGCAGGTCTTGTTCATATTTATTTATATAAATGAATTAGATTTATAATAAAGGAACTTGCCCATGGATTAGATTATTTGTGATTAAATCTTGGGTTTGAATAATTTATGTTTATGAATATTATTGTTTGGAATTTAAGGAATGGAAGAATTAAATCTTTTGGGGTTATTGTTTTAAGAGATTTGATTAAGCCAGCTTCAATGTATTAAGCTTTACCAGATTAAGATTAAATGCACAATAGATGAATAAGAATTATAACTACTATTTTAAATAGTCTAACTAAGGTAATCGTTTCTTCACAGCATGAATTCTGAACAATGTACTAGTTTTGGTTAATAGTATATAATATTGCCACTATCAAACTTTGGATAATTAATCAATTTTTAAGTTTATTCATTAAAAATTCTATGATTTATAATTTATCATCTTTTACTTATTAAAAACTATCTTCCATAGAAACAAGCCAATTATCGAATAGGTATCTAAATGCATCATTATTAAATCCCGCAGTATATCAACTTTATAAATATAAGGCAAGTGTGCCCAGTTACATAAATTGCACCATTAATAATAGATGCAGAAGTACAATAAAAGTTTTGTGGTAACCCTTTTAAGTTTTTTATTGATTTCTTATCTATATCGAATCACTGGGTTTGCTGAATACCAGTGATATACTTTTAAATATATTGATTCTCTTTTGGCTGATTCGAGTTAAGCTATGAATTCTGAGTCTTTAAGAACCATTTTCATTCCTTGCCCCGCCACGATCACTGCCTTGATAAGGACTGGATAGCTGATTTTCAAGCTTCTATTGAAGATGGCCAGGGTCCTGGTTTTCTTCTTGGTACCCTGGAACTATTGGGACCCTGCTGTGATCATCAGCTTTTTGATTCACTTTTAGAGTCCAATAAAGAATTGGTGAAACTGGAGGCCCTATGAACTTTATTGAGTTTTTTAGGTATGTCTGAGGGTTCTTTGATGTAGTAGGTCTGCACTTTTAAGTGGAGGGATTCACGGTCTGCAGAGATTTTGACGATGGGGTACTGTTGTTTTTTTATTTGAAATATTGGAAAATTTTAAAATTTTAGTGAAAGTTTATGGTTTTATTAGAGAATTGGGTTTATTATTTGTTAGGGATTAAAGTATGGAGAATTTTTATTAGATGGCATATTTTCTGCATGTTTTTAATACTCGATAGGGTATTTCACCTCTGCTTGCAAGAAGGAGTTTTTTATCAGTCTTCCGGCTTTATTTTTTTAAGAATTGTTGTGAATCGTTTGGGTGCTGAATAAACTTTAAATTAAAACAATATTGAAGAGTTACATTTCAAAGTGAATGAGGTGTTCAATAAAAACATGAATAATAATACCTTTAAAGTGAAATAAACAAATTATTAATTAGAATAGATGAATATCTATTTTGTTAAAAGATAAAATTTTTTAATAAAGTATCTTATCATGCCTATACAAACATTTTCCCAATAAAGCAATCCTCTACTCAAAAAAATCTTAAAATTTGAGCCATTATATCTTTAAAACGAATAATAATCAATTTAAATTTTTATTACTTGGTCAAACTTAATACAATTCAATAAAATTTCGAATTTTAGGTAAATCTGAAGTACTTAATTCACGGATAAATAAAATGGCCCTCTAAAGTCTTCAAGCATTACCAATATAAATAGTTTCTTGAAGTACTCTAAAAATTTAGAAATTTTAAAAAATTCTCGGAATAAATGACAGTGATTCGAGAGCCCATGCATAAATTACACAATTTTTTTAAATATTTTCGACTATAAGAAATTTAAAAAATAAGCACGTTGATTATTGAAAAAGGATTAGAAAATAGGCTTCTAATTCACTTTTCCCCAAAATATTCACTTCATTTAAAAGTAATCTCAAAATCAGTATTTGCCTTGAAAATTAAAAATTTATATAATATTCATTTTCTTCATGCTAAAAATTAAAAGTATATAACCTATATCAAATATATTATAATCCCAGGCCATTATTAAATGTTTATAAAATGGGATGCGCAGCAATAAGCAATCATTGCAAAGTACAAAGGTCAACAGCTGTTGAGATCTTCAATGAAGAGCAAGCTAAAAGCATCATAGGGGCAAAAGTGGTGAATTTTAAACACGATGGTCGACCTGCCAAGCTTTACTATAAACAGCTTTCTGGTTGTACCAAGAAGTAAATGTAATAAATAACCATCTAATCTCCAAGTTACCGTTCATATGTCAAAGTCTAAGAACCAAGATTTTACCTAAAAATATGAAAAAACTAAATAGTTTAAGACCATACTAATGGATTTACAAAGATGAAATTATAAAAACAAGTAATTCCCTAATAAGTCTCCAACATCTCCAAATGATTAAGCCTAACTTTTCCTTTAGACTAATCCAGAAGCGCTTTGCTCAGACCTTCACAAACAATTTTCACTCTTCAAGACTTTCGAGGTCCACCCTTAGGAGTCAAGGGTGTTGAAAGCTGAACGATTATATTAGAGATGATGTTCATTAGGTCTTAATTGAAGAAGAGTCTAATATGCAAGAGTCTTCATGAACCCTGATTTAATTGAATTGACACATTCGATGAGTTTTCTTTGAGTCGAGTACTTCTCGTCTAAAGTTTGAGAGACGGAAGGTTTAAACTGATTTCGACCCTTGCTTGTCCAAAAGTCTTTCGCCGGTGAGACTGAACCTGGACTGTTTCTTGCATCACGTCTTTGATCATCTTTTTTCTGCTGAAGATGTTGTCTTTGAGGCAAAAGGTGAAGAATTGAGAGGCCACTCCTGATATTTGCAAATTTTACTAGAGTTGTTAACCTTGGGACAAATGATGCGATTGGCTTGAGTTTATATGTCTTGAGGGATGAGACAATTATTTTCAGGTGACTTGATTAAAAAACATCAGGTTCGTAGTTTAGCAGATTTGGTTAAGGATCATCGCGTCAATCAAACCTTCTTTGAGTGAAAAGACCCTGGGAAAATTTTCAGGTAATCTAAAAGAAACCGAAAGACTGTACTGCCCGACCATCACTGCAATAGGCCAAACAAAAAGGTCTTGAAAAGTTAACAATCTTTCCCTTATAATCATCTGTAACAGTTCTGCAATTCGTTTAAACAAACAGTTCCCATAAGTTTCTATTCTTATTCCGTCCAAGAAGTTTTCCCCTTTCCTCGAAATAGAAGGTGTAAAGTTGAACAGTTCATCTGAAATTGGAAGAAATATGAACATCTCTTGTAATTTCTTGTACGTTGAAAGAAGTGTTGTTTCCAGCTAAATGGCTAGATCCCCTAAGCATTTCTAGTTCTCATATTGAATAAATGTTGAGAAAATAAATTACTGGCTTTTTATTGAGCTATGTCTAGAAACTATTCATTGGAAATATAATGAATGACTCTTTCAGTTAAAATGACAAATAAATATTATAACCTAAGTTAGATCTAAATAATTGTTGAAAGGTGATTAAATCACTGATTTTTTAAATATAAATTATCTTACTAAATCACTATAAGAATGAAGCTTAATCAATTTTGACTTGATCATAAACAATAGTGTTACAATCAACAAGCTTCGAAAGTGCAGAAAGACTAATAAGAGTATTCGGAATGATAGTCATTCTCCTTGTAACAGTAGGTCTATCTCCAAAACACATAAAATTCCCATCAAAATTCACAGAAATTTTATTGAAATACATACATTCAATCATATTCCCACTAGTACTGTACATATCTTCAAGCCTCTTCATTTCCAACGGAAGATTCAAATTAATTTTCACTCTTGACTCTAAACATTCTCCAGCATTTATTCTTACTGAACTGTTTCTTTAATGATTGTACTTTTCTCAGTGTGCATTATTGAAGATTTATTTTAAATATCAATTTCTGATAAAGTGAACAAGTAAGTTCTCGGACAGAAAGAACTGACTCTGAATTATCGACTTCCACAATAAAACTTGCGACTTGGGAAGGACTGTAAGTGTCTTGAGGATAAAAAACTCTTAACTTGCATGGCCCATATTAAAACAGCACCAGCTTCGAAGACGTGCTACTCTGTCTACAGAAAGATTTAAACTGGAAAAATCGCATGGGTACCTTAAAAAAATTTTGAATTTACCTTTCAGGATTTCTTTATTTGAGTTGTTTAGGAGGATTGCTTCGAATTTGTAGGAAATTCTAGCTCTTATAATAAATATGCCGTATTTGAATGAACCTTTCTTCTACTATACCTGGTACTTTAATAGGGAGGAATAAGCAAATGGTATACTGTAATGTCCAGGTTTCAAGCCATCCTTCCACGAGTAGAGTTCTTTCCTGATTGATAAAACTGGGCACTTTTTCGTAACTGTTTTAACTTGAGAAGAAGGTATGTCAGAGTCATCCCCACAAGAGCCTGATTCAGTCCATTGAGCTTTTTCCTCTCCCTTAAAACCTAGCATCAACACAGGTCGATCCAAAAATTCCTCAATTTTGAGATGGACAATGCCAGTGACTTCCTCACCACAGAAGAAGCAGTTTTTTTCAATCTCGAAAGAGTTCTCCAATCTTATTTCCCATTTTATAACTTAAATACTTTTTATTTAAAGCCATCAGAAACTTTACCCAAAAATGCAACTGATTCACATCAGGAGGCATGTTAGTGAGAGGCACAACTAAAATCATTTTATTAAATTTCAGGGCTTTCACCACCTAATTTTTCATGCAGAACTGCAGTTCACCTTTCTTAATCTCCATATTTCATTCAGCAGGACTACCGAAGAGTTAATCACAGCAAAACCTACTGCGAAAAAGTATTTCTTTCTCTTAAATCTTGAAGCCTGCAGCAGTGAGTTACCTTTGAGTCATCAAAAACAAACGGGTACTTTTTCTTGATTTTTGATGAAGAAATTTTAGAACCATTAAAAATGTTGTTTTGACTGAACTCGACGGTTACCTGAACAAGCCTTTTGTATAACCAGCGAGACTCTCAGTACTTTGCATCTTTTCTGAAAGAAACATAAAAAATGCGCACCTGATGATTCCGCAATTTTTCCATGATCGGATCGAGCATCTTATTGACGAGGAGTCACAGGGACTTGTTAAATCTTTGAAGGACTTTTATTGAGTCGACTGTTTAAAAATCCGAACTGCTACAAAAAAACTCAACATGTGGGAATCAGAAACCTTCTTCTGCACTTGTCCTCTGCGAACTCATCATCAGAGCCAGAGGGTGGCTCGGGTTCTTCTTAGAGCAGAAAAGATGAGAGTTTTGAATGATGGACTTTAAAGAGAAAATCGTCATTTTAAGCAAGGTGTAACTTTTCATCGCTTGACTTGAAATCAAATCAGAGTCGCGAAGGAAGTCAAGTGCAGGACTGAGGCTTTGTCAGTGTTGAGAAACACAAAAAGCTCAATTTAAATATTCTTCCTTTAGCTTTATCTTCAGAACTTTTTCCCTTCTTCTCGCCTTCTGTATTTTTCCAGTTCCACTCATGACTGTCTAGACTGATTTCGCGGATTTTCTGTTGTTCGAACTTGTTTTTCTTTTTCTAGGATTTTTTGTATATTAATTATATCTGCCGGATTAAGAAGCTGTTCCAGGTGTCTTTCTTGAAGTAGTCTGAAATGACTGCACCTGGTATAATTCAGGGCTTTTCGCAAATGTCGACGTTGATTGGTTTTTAGTCCTCGCCTTTGTACTTTTAAACATTTTTCTTCGACTCCATCCATTTTTCTAGTAAAAATTCGTTGTGTCTTCCCAAAAGATCTTCATCTCAGTATCTTCTTCATCTTAATTCATTTATATATCGAAGTTTATTTGTGTCAGAGGTCCTAAGCTAGCGTTTATTAAATACAAAGGACGCTCATTCGCAAAGTTTCCTGGCCAATACTCGCTTGCATTTACATCTTTAGGTAATAGACCTGCTGATTGGTAGGCTAAGGCGACAAGTTCTGAGCAAAAGACTCCTTTGCCAACATCAGTTTCCAGTTTCCTAAAAATCTTAAAAAGACTTGCATTAAACTTAGATCCTTGAGTCTCACTAACAAAATTCTTAAAAACCTGATCAACCTGAAAATGATTCGAAACTTTAAGTTTTCTAAACACGAGTCTCGAGTACAACAAATGCCACTGCCTTTCACAAAACTCAGTCCAAAACAAAAGATTTACGCCTGTGACCCGAGTCGCTTCAAGCAAGGCGACATATCCCATATGATTGATAAGAACAGCGACATGGTCATAACTGCTTCGAGTCACAACTCTTTGCGCCTTGCTTATCAAATTTTTACTTCGAAATAAAAGAACATCACCCGTTTGGCATTGATTTACAAACTCGAAGACTGAAATTTGAGGAAAAAGCCAAAACTTCGGAATTTTCACTAAAGAGTCGATTTTGTAGATTTTTGATAAAGAACTTGAAGACTCTCTTAAAAGAATGTTGAACCAAGAGTCAACTTCTTCGATTTCTGTTGATTTGAATACAAAAACTCGCCTTAGACCTACCAGGGATAAAGAAAATGTTGAAGGACTGTTACGGATCAGATCGACTTGCACTTGGTCGAAGTTTAAACAAGCTGCTGGTTGTTTTATGCTTTTTTTTGTGTAGAAACTGAAAACCTTTTGACGTAAAATGCAGAATTTTGATTGCCAGGTCTTTATTAGTTTCGAGGTTAGCTTTTCTAACCAACCTGATTTTGTTATTGAGGATTGAGTTTCCTCGGCTAGGGTTTCGAATTTGAATCGCTGCTCGAAATCGAGAATGGATTCAGAATTTTTCATTTTGATTTATTAGAAGGTTGATTAGTGATTGAATTTTCATAATGGATTTGAATGATATTATAGAGTTGATTTTTTTTGGTTATTTATCGTAGTGGCTTTATTTTTATTTGGAAAAATTTCATACTGATATCTGATAATATTGATAAATAAGGGAATTAAACTGAATATCTTCTTTAATCTTAGGATTATGGGTTGAATATTCAATATAGCTAGATAGGGCTTGGATTTGATGGAAACAAAATCTAATTTCAAAACTTACAATGTGAAGAATCAGGATTCTTTCAAGCTTTAATATATAGCTACCTTGTTTTATTATACTAAATAAAATCACTAGTTATGAGCTACTTAAATATACTTTTTCATACGTACTCTAGTAGGTATGACCAAGCCTTAATTTAGATGAGCTTAATTAGTGCTTCAAATATAGAATTAATCGAGGATTTTTTGATCTGATGATAAAAGTTATAATATATTAAATCAATTAATATTTTGGTTGAAGATAAATTTTACTTGATCATAATTCAATTATCCTAGAAATGTTTATGCTTGTGATTCTAATACCCATTAGAGCTCAAGAAATTATTCAAAATTTCGGAGAAATCAGTCTTCCTTTAAACAACTCTCTATGTCTCCACTTTTTGGAATACTTTTCAGGTAATTTTTTGGAGTACTCAGTCGACTGCCTTCCGAAGAATTCAGCTGCCGTTGATATTACTCAAAGTCAAAGAAAAAACAAAATCCTGAATTCATTCAACAATTCTTTATCATTTAACAATTTTATTCCAAGATATCGAATGCCTTCTTTATTGAACAATTCCGATTACTATTCATTTTACTTTGATAAGTCTAAAGTGTTCATGATAAAGGCAGGCTTCAGTAGCAATATTATTAATTTGTTCAAAATATTTGATTTCAGTCAATACGAAGACTTTATTGTTTCAGGACTGAGTTTAGTAAAAATCGAAGACATACAACATTTGTTTGTTTTTGGAAAATCTCAATTCTTACAAAAGAACTTGTTTTTCACTGTGGACTTGGAATATTTTAATATAAATCCTTTCACAATCGAGATATTAGAAGAAGTAGAAGATCTTCATATAGACAGTAACATCAACTCTAGTTTATTGTGTCTAAATGGAACTTTAGAGCAAATAGTAACTTTATTCATTCTTAGTTTCTCTGAAATTAACGAACCTCCTGTACTTCTGTTTAATATCACTGAATTCCTGACAATTCCTGGGTTTTCAAGTAAAGAAGTTTCAGTCACTTCTTACTTGATAATCGATTCAAGTCCTTCTTCTGACCCAATCACATTAATTGTAATTGACAATAGTTCAAATTTCATATACTTTACATTGAGTAGTACCAATTATACTGAACAGTACACACTTCCTTTAGGTCTTTACGGTGAACCATTTGCGATTGAATTGATCACCAGTTTTAACATAGAGGTAAAGTTACTTTCTGTGATAACAAATAAAGGAATAGTATCAATCAACTTCGATACTCGTTCAATTCTTGATTTTTGGCCTTTTCCCATCAAAGTAAATCAATTAATTGGAATTTTCCTGAGGGATAAATTCTTGAATTATTTTTACCTTGATGATAATTCTAATTTAGTTGTTACTGTTTCTTCTGTAAACAACACTAATGACATCCTATATACAGATACTCTTCGGTTCAACCCTCTGAATACAGAAGGACCTTGGAATTTTATAGAGTCTCTTGGAGGAGTCAGTTTTTTGCATTTGGACTACACGAATATAAATGTCGTTTTTATAAAAACCTTCAACCCGATGATGAAAATTGAGATGAAAAAGGGTTCAGTTGAATGCATGGTCATGGCCACTGATCAACTCACTGAAAGAGTAACAAGTAATTCGATTAAACTGGTGAATCTTAATTCAAGTAATTTTGAAATTTCGAATATTTATCAAGGTAGGAAATATTTACAGAAGTTGAAGAGAAGTATACATATGAGCGATGTGATAGTTTCTCAGGATCTTCCAATTTTTATGGTCTCTGGTTGGAATATTTCATGTACTTTTGATCAGATTGTCACTGAAAATTTAAGGATTTCAGATATCAGCTTACAAAAAGTTACTAAAATGATATCACTGAATTTTATTCATTGTTCTCAAGTCTTTGTTCAAAACAGGTACCTCTTCTGTATTGATGACAGTAAAATCATTATTACAAATGTCACTGAAGAAAATGGACCTTATTTTGATATTGATGATGTAATTCAGGTTCAAGTTTCAAACCTCAATCAAACAGCATATTTTTTCGTTGTGTTATGCGAAAATCAAGGCAATTTTTCATTGAAAATTTTAGTTGTTAATGAATATAATTACAATCAAACATTTGAAGACTATGAAGTCAATAAAACATTATCAGGAACTGTAGCAATTAATTTATTCAACTCTTTAATTTTTATTTATGACCAGAGTAAAATATTTGTGCTTAAATATAACTACATGTCAATGAAATTCGAATACTTTTACCTGATCCAATCAACTTCAACAGTAAACCCTATAAATAACATTGCGATTATAAATAATCAGAACTTCGAAAACTTAATCAGCATTTACATAATGTTTCCAAGTGCAATAAAAATCTTAACTTTTAGTACTCAAAATAATGGAATTTCAACAATTGATAATTCGATAATGTTAAATATTTCAAATTACTCTCAAATATTTGTGAACAATATGGAGGTATATGTGGTAATGCCAGGAAAAATCTTGGTTTATGACAATGTCATTACCGAAGTATTAAGAGAAATAAACATTGAACTTTTCGATGTACTGATGTTAGAGTCTTTCTTGGTCGGAAAAAGCCTTGACTCACAATTATTTGTAATAAACGGAACTGAAACTTTTATGATTGAGTCAGTTTACTTTTACGAGAAAACAACAGATAAAATAATTGGATTTACCTTTGACTTATACTCTCAGACAACCCTGGTTCTTCAAGGTCCTGAAAGTCTCTCCTTTTACACTCTCCTATGCCCATCTTCGATTGGTCTATGTAATAAAAACCTGATATTGAAAGTAGAGTTAATAAATGAAAAGGAAATAAAAAATTCGATACAAAAGACTCAATTAAACTTGAAATGCAATAATTTTTATTACTCTCAAAACTTTTCATATTTTTTAACTATTTACTTATTAGGTCTTAATATTGATTCACAAACAAAAAATATTACATTAAGTTATAACTATGATACTCTAGCATATTTTAACTTTTCTGATAAGTTTAGAGGGTATGACCTTGATTATTCAATTCATTTCTTGAATCAAAACTTTAATTCAACTAAGTTGAAACCTGTTTCAGTTATTAATTCGATTTCTTTAGTGAGAAGTTTTCACCTTAATGCAAAGATTACTGGATTTACTCTTATAAAAAACTCTTCTTTAATAGTAGTGACTTCTTCAGATAATCGAGCTGTTATTTTCGATATGTTTGATGAATCAGAAAATATACAATTAAATTATTCTTTTACAGAAAACATGACCTGCACTCTTATTGAATATGTAACAACTCGATTTGATGAAATACTTTTTATTGGAGTTTGTTATAACTATACAGAAGACTTAATAAGTAAGTATTACTTAAATGTCGTATTATTTGATAGAATTACATGTGATGTAAACAAAAGTGCTCATATTCCGTTGAACTTCAGCTATAGCATCCTTAGAATAATTCCAGCAAGTGAAAATTTATTTTTGATAGCTATTGTTGAAGTTCAACCATCATTAGCGTATAATAATCATATTGAGATATTCAAAGGAACATGGAAAAATGAAGTAAATATAGAGTACTTCGAAATCATTAATTTTTTCACATTAAACATTGATAGCGCTATATTTACTTCGATTGAAGGTGAATATACATATACTGGATCAATAACTCTGTATATTGTGGATATATTATACGGAGTGCGGATAGTGAAGTACTTAAACAATTCTTTTGAATTATTTGATGGGATTCCTATCTCCTGCACTTTCACATCAATGGCATTATGTGGTCATCAATTATATGTAGGCTGTTTGGACACTTCAGTGATTCTTTATAAGCAATCTAACGGAAATTTTTCATACCTTAATTATTTTTACCCTTACAACAACAACCATCCATTCACAGCAACGACAGGATATATAGACTGCAATAACTACTACCATAGTGATTACGTTATCATGCCAATAAAAAGATCTCGAGACTTTTCCATTCGAGTTTTGAGTATTTTCAATAACCTTGATTCTCAAATATTAAAAGATGTTCCTATTTCAAAAAATTCTTCTCAAGAAGACTACAACGCAAAAGCAAAATTTTTTAATGAGTCGATATTTGTTACATTTGACTTAGAGGGTTTAAAATTAATGATTTTTAGCATTAATCGACCGTCTCTTGTTATCCCGAAACTTACGAAAGATCAATATAAAGAAATCTTGAAAGTGACTCATGGAAAACCTGCAAGTTTTTACCTGAATGTTAGTAATAAAATTACTTCGATTGTTTATCAGAATTGCTTTATTGATAGAGGAAAACTTGATTCTAGTAGTGATGATGATGATTTTCAAGTTCCTTTTTATGTCTTTATTGTTGGAGTTATTGGAATATTAATTATTATGGGAGGCTGCACTTATGCTGGGTATAAAATCTTTAAACGCTATGAGAAGAAACAAGATGTGAATTTTAATTATGAAAAAAATGAAAATGTTAAGTTCATGTTTTCAGCAATGAGCATAAACACTTGAATATAGATTAGGAAATAATAGATAAAATTATGAGATTTAATTGTTTATCATCATAAATCATGTTCTTTCATTCACAAATGTTTGGTTATGTTATATTAAGTTTAGTAGATTAATTTTAATAGATTAATTTAAAGAATTTATTAAAATTTATAGCATACCTTGATAGATAATTTCAATAAATCTAAAAATCTTGCTAATTTTTATAGTTTTAGGCGTTTGTAAAGGCTTAAGCAAATTTCAATCTCATTAATCACTCTTAGCCTATTTCTAGATATTCAAGATGATGGCATGGAAACTAGTGTCCTTTTTTGTTCGGAGAGCGAAAAAGAGAGGTTCCTCAATGCTTGAGGATTAATTTAGAGAAAAATGAAAATATTAGAATAGAAGAAAATTATTAGTGAGGTTAGATCTTTTTCTATTTATTTCCTTATCCAATTATAAATGTACTCATTATTCACCTGAAATTGAGGTGTGTGATGGACAATCTGCATATTGACTGAAGATAGGAAACAGCACATAAGTTAGATTACTATTTTTTTATACATATCTATTTTTTACTCATTATTTTTCTATCCGTTGCCTGCTGACCTACTCGGAGATAGGTCAAGAGTTTTATATTAATTTCAAGAATATCTTTTACATTAATTATTATTAAAAAGTTATACTTCACTTTTCTTTAACTGGTAAATACTTGATATCTTGAGTGAGACTCATAATTTTTTTAAGCATATTCTCTGCATAAAAACAGATATCATGAAAACCTCATTATTTTAAAGAAGAATATGCAAATAAAAATTATTAAGATTCATATTGATTCTGATAGTTTAAAAACTAAAAATAAGAAAGAATCTAGATAAAATAATCCTGCTTTGAAATATTGGAATGAAAATCTTTCTAGAACTCCTTTGAGCATAAAGAATTTACCATAAGAACTCTTAAGACAATATATGTAAAATGATTCAAGGTATTGCTATTCTTAACTAGTTTATTCTTTCTTTACAATTTAAGGAATTTAAAGATGAATTGAAAAGAGGATCTTTTATTAGAATAGGAGAAAGAACTAAAATCAATCTTGATTTGGATTCTGGTCATTTCGCTAGATTAAAACTTTTTGTGTCTTGAAGATTATTATTTCTAATAGCCTAAGATTTAACCTACATGAAATTCAAAGACTATTGCCTAGAAAACTTTAAAATTTTAAAATTTATTCATAAGCTCTAATCTTTATTTTTTAGAAAGAGTTGCTATTCTTTAAATTTTTTAATATTATGAAGAGTTTATTAATGTTAAGTATTTATTGATGAAGGCGTCGTTTTATTAATGTGAGATTATGAATAATTTATTTTGATTCAGTTTTAGGAAGTTTAATTGAAAGAAATGAGGTTTGCTTCAGCTTGATATTACCTGAACTCATATTATATTAATTTATGGTTATTTATAACCTCAGAATATTCTCTTTGAATTTTCACAGTTTTTAGTTGTTCAATCTGAGGATTCAGTCTTATAAATGCATTCATTTAATTACTTTGATGTGTTTCTATTATGACTCAAACATTATGAAATACTTCTAAACAATTAAATCTGTTCAATATTCGGTATAAAATTAAATTGAAATTTGATTATATTATCACAATGAATTTCAACGTCGTTTGGATAAAAAACTTAATATCAAAACTACGTTTTTTGCTTGAGAGTATACTTATGAAATTCTAAAATAAACAATCATTTATAAAATTGCTTAATCTAAATAACTTACTCTTAGTTAAGAAACCCTACTCTAAAATTAAGTGATGATAAAATCGCACTTTCGAAACTCAAACAATATTCTCTTTTTTTTTTCATGAAGTATTTTAGTCCTTTCAAACTTTCTAATTTCGTTTCGTTCTCTTCTCTCTTTATATTCATTATAATAAAACCTGAATCATCATTTTTTAAAAGAATATAATCCTCAGATCTGCACCAAAACAATTGATAACAAAAAACATTACTGATTTTTCTGATACTTCTAAAGTTAATTGAAACATACACATCATGAACCAAATCCACAAAAACAAAAATCTTTTTTCGAAACTTTCCAACCTTTATTCTTTGATTATGGGTTAATAAAATCTTTGAATTTCTTAAATCTTGAACAAATGATTTATTTTCATTCGAATAACTTATCACTTCCCAAGTTTTTGTTGCTCTTACAAATAGAATTGGACAAACTCCAAAGAAATACTTTTTCTT